>PVHY01021437.1:0-23405 GCA_004024945.1 Uropsilus gracilis
CAGCCTGTTTTGTCTTTTCCTCATGACTTTTATTTATTTATTTATTTATTTTTCTTCAATATGTCCCATATATTAGTGAGACCATTTGGCTTCTGTCTTTCTCTTTTTGACTTGTTTCTGCTAGTATGATTTCTTCTAAGTACATCCATGTTGTCAAGAAGTCGTCTAATTTGTCATTCTTAATTGATGAGTAGTATTCTGACTGGTTGAAAAAAATGTGGCTTCTGCAGGTTTTAAATTGACAATCTAGACTTGAAAATACATCCAACACATGATTATCTTTGGTGAGGTTCTTCCACGCCAAAACATGTCGAGTATTTTCTCTGTGCTAAGCATTGTGTGAGGTGTTAACAATCTTGATCATTCAAACCTGTGATGGCATAAGAATCATCTCTGCTTTGTGACTGACAACTGAAAATCAGAGAAACTTCCCCTAATTAGCTAGCAAAGGGTTATCAAGTCCAGGTCAGACTGCCTGCTGAGCCCACGTGTGGCCCTGTAGCAACTAAAATCTTCTGCATTCTTCCTTCAGCCCTGTTCTAGTAAAAACTAGCCAGACACTTGTTAAAGACAATAGAGAAGACTTTGTTCAAGAAGGACGGGGGCATGGTGGCGCATGCCTGTAAGCGGCAGCCTAGGAAGCTGCAGCTGGGGCCATGGATCGCAGCTGGAGTCCCCGCTCAGGGTACATAGTGAGACCTAGTCCCAAAAAAACAGCTGGGTATGATGGTGTGCACCTGTAATCCCAGCTACCTGGGAAGCTGAGGCTGGGGATTGCTTGAGTCTTTGGTACCCTGAGCAATGTGAGCCTGCGGTACCACAGGCAAAAATAGTGAGACCTAGTCTCAAAAAAAGGGGGGGGGCTCCAAGCCGGGTGTGATGGCGCGCACCTGTAATCCAAGCACTGGGAGGCAAGAGGCCTGGGATCACTTGAGTTCGCCAGTTTGAGACTATTCCGCTAACATAGCGACACCTGATCTCGAAAAAGCAGCTGGGCGCAGTGGCATGCGTCTGTAATCCCAGCTACCTGGAAGGCTGCGGCTGGGGATCACTTGAAGCCGCAGGATCAGAACTACCCCGGGCAACATAGCAAGAACCTAGTCTCAAAAAAAAAGAACAAGAAGAAGAAGAAGGGGGTTCCTGTAATGGGGGTGTTGCAGGAGAAACAGGGCTGCACTCCAAATAGCACAAGCACAAGAAGAGATGCAGGCAAGCAGCAAGGTGTGGGTCTGCACATGGAACATTACCAAGAAGAAACACCAAGACCAGGGGTTTCTTGCTAGCTTGACTCAAGATTCTTCCTGAAGGCAGAGATGGGGGTGGGGGGTTGAGAAATTCGCACCATCAAAGGAAAGGGGCTGAAAAAATGAACCAAGCTAGTGGGCAACAATGGAGAGGTGAGGAAGAACCTCTTCCTCACACTTCCCAAATGTGGCACAACCTGAAACTGCCAGAAAAGGTTTGCTTTAAGACACTAGATTGAAGATGGGTTATTCTGTGGTTCTCTTCCTTCTCTGTCTATATAAATCCAGAGTTTCAGCAGATGAAGTATCTGCTGTGATACCTCAATGAGTATCAGGGGCAAAATGAGCAATGAGTATCAGGGGCAAAAGCCGACTGCTGGGTGATTCTGTTTGGTAAACACATGGCGCAGATTTCTTCACAGTTCATCACCCTCGTCCTCATCATCCTCTTTGTCTGGAGGAGCTGCTGAAAGCGGGATCCATTTCCAGAGCCCGCTGACACGGGCCTTGATCCTGTGGAACGCTTCTGCCTCTGGGATGTTAACAGAGGGGATGCAGCAGAGGCTTGAAATGGACTTTTGCAGTTGTCCTGCCAGTGCTGTGAGCACCACCTGCACCTGGGAGCTGCTGGTTCTAAGACTAAGACTCTTGGAGCAGTCGTAGACGCAAGAGCCAGTACAGTCAAGGCTAGCCTGGGTGTGGCAGGCCCCAGCTGCATGAGGAAGAATTCATCATTGTTTTTGGTTTTTTTTTTATTTTTTTTGAGACGAGGTCTTGCTATTTTTGCCCGTGGAACCGCAGGCTCTCATTGCCCGGCGTACCACAGACTCAAGCAATCCCCAGCCTCAGCTTCCCAGGTAGCTATTTTTTTGCAACTAGGTCTCACTACAGGCCCCAGGCGGGACTCGAACCGCGATCCCTAGCCCCGGCAGCTTCATAGGCTGAAGCTTACAGGCACGAGCCACCGTGCCCGGCCTCATCATTGTTTTTAACACAGAGAATGTGCTTAACTGGCAAGAGGTGATAGATAGATGATGCCATTCAGGCAGAAGCAGCACCTGGCAAGTATCTCATGGGCGCAAGTGTGCACACGCGTGTGGTGTGTGGCTGCCCACCAGAGGCTTCAGCATGCAGCCTTTGCTGGGATGAGACGCAACCGTCCTTCCAAAGCCTCGTCTTCCTAGCCCACAGGACCTGCATTTACATACATACCGACACCAAGGGACTTTCTGCACTTGTTTTTTCTTTCAACTGGAGAAGAGTGGCTTCTAAAGTGTCCACAACTGGGATGCTGTGCTACTTCTAGCTACTTCCTTTTCAGTGATTGACACCTAAGAACTCAGTGTCCCCCAGCTATTCTGGAAGCTTCCATGGTGTAGGAACAGCTGGGGTGGCTCTGGGGTCAGTCCAGTCGGGTGCTAGCGGTGTTGTGAGAGTTGATACTCAATTTTCAGGAATGTTGCCAGCCAGTGCTTAAAAAGTCATTATTAAAAATTCAATGGCATTGCTCTTCCCGTAAGCGACCTGAGTGACCTCTGAAAATGGTTCGCTACTCACTTGACCCAGAAAACCCTACAAAATCATGCAAATCAAGAGGTTCAAATCTTCGAGTTCATTTTAAGAACACTCGTGAAACTTCCCAGGCCATCAAGGACATGCATATCCGAAAAGCCACCAAGTATCTGAAGGATGTCACTCTACAGAAGCAGTGTGTGCCATTCCGTTGTTACAATTGTGGCGTTGGTAGGTGTGCCCAGGCCAAAGAGTGGGGTTGGACGCAGGGTCGGTGGCCCAAGAAGAGTGCTGAATTTTTACTGCGCGTGCTTAAAAATGCAGAGAGTAATGCTGAACTTAAGGGTTTAGATGTAAATTCTCTGGTCATTGAGCACATTCAGGTGAACAAAGCCCCAAAGATGCGTCGCAGAACTTCCAGAGCTCATGGTCGTATTAACCCATACATGAGCTCCCCTTGCCACACTGAGATGATCCTTACTGAAAAAGAGCAGATTGTTCCTAAACCAAAAGAGGAGGCTGCACAGAAGAAAAAGATATCCCAGCCGGGCACGGTGGCTCAAGCCTGTAAGCTTCAGCCTATGAAGCGGCCGGGTTTAGGGATCGCAGTTCGAGTCCTGCCTGGGGCCCGTAGCGAGACCTAGTTCTAAAAAATAGCTGGGTGTGGTGGCGCGCACCTGTAATCCCAGCTATCTGGGAAGCTGAGGCTAGGGATTGCTTGAGTCTGTGGTACCCTGGGCAACGTGTTTCCAATCCCAGATCACCCCCAAACCCATCCTGAGACAGTCTGGCAAACTTCAGTCACCTGGGGAATTAGTTCAGGAGGAAAAGTTCTTCCTCATCATGTTCACTAAATTAGGCAGCTTGAAATCTGGAGCTAGCCTGCTTAGCCACTTAACTCCTGGGGTAACCTTGGACCAGCCACTGAACCTTTCCATGCTTCAACAGCTTCCTCTAAAAAAATGGGGTTTCATAATGGCACCTCTTTCCTAGGGTGGTTGTGAGGATTAAGTGAGCTAAGGCACAGAAAGCACTCAGAACAGTACCTGGCACCACAGTACCACCAGTAAGTGTTTGCTTTTGTTAACACTGGGATGGCCATTTAAAAAAAAAAAAGTATACACTTTGTTCTTCAGAGTCCCACTTGCTTTTATAATGAATAGACCAAAAAAATTCCCCAAATGAAATATGTTTACTTTAGAAATTTTTACAAAGAACAAGGAAGTATAAAAAAAGAGCAAAATCACCTCCCTCCAGCAAGTTCCTTACATTTTGAGGACAAAGGATAATTTGACTTTGCTAACAGTCTGCATTTTAGTAGATTTTCCATCGCTGCAGTCCTTCCCAGCCAAGCGGGCCATGCTTTGGTTTTATTTTGCTCTTGGCGCTCAACTCTAATTCCAGGCATAACATGGGATCGCTGTGTGTTTGTCTTTCCTGCTAGGTTGGAAGCTCCTGGAGGTGAGGAACAGTGTCTCTTTAATTTCTGCATTCCCCAGAATACCCAGTGCAGCACCAGGCCTGGGAAGATGCCTTCTCAGTGACAACTAGCCTGCTTTCTACAGCTGTTCCATTTCAGAATTCTGTTTCATAGCTCTCTGCTCAGATGTAGGCTTCTAGCCGAACTATCTTTGAAATAAAATGTCAGGAGAAAAGAATCCTCCCTCTTCAACTTTATGGAATCCTGTACTACCTCTTTCCACGTATCTTAGAAAGATGGCTACCCTCTAAAGGGTAATTTCAAACATTTTTTTTCCACGGGGTATATGGCTCAGTGAAGTGGTGATTTTCCACTAGCAGGTACAGAAATGAAGAGGGCTGGCCAAAGCCCTGTCCCAAGGAACATGGCATCTGTTCTAAGCAAATTATTTCTGCTAGCTGCTTGCCAAAGACCACAAACCAACGAGGAGGCCTCTTTCTCAACAGATAACTGTACCTTCCTCTGCATCATTTCCTCTCTTAAGTAAGCATACCAGCTGGAAGCAAGTGCCGCCCTGAGCAGTAAAATAACAAGTAGAAAATGCAGCATGAATTTGGGTTTTTAAAAAAACTGATTTTGAAGAAGAATTCAGACAGAGGGAAAAAAGGCCAGAACAGCCACATCAATTTCAGGATAACCCTTGCTTTCCATTCCAGTCCACGTCCGCCCCCTCCTTTCCCTTTGATCTTCTTTCCAACTGGCCTGATGGTCACAGCAGAGAAAGTTGATCTAACTGAGCTTTTCCCTACACCAAGAGGCCTTTAGTGACATTTCCTTGCCAACTGAATATTCTAATTCAAAGTAAGGTAGGGGACAGGTAAAATCAAAGAAATGAATGTGCAAGTTTATAGGCCACGAGAAGAAAAGACTCTTCCCCCAAATCATGCGCAGCTTCTAAATCACACAGAGCATCAGCAGAAGCAGAAAATGTATATATGTTCATGAAAGAAATGCTTATGCATTTTATAAACTTAGGCATCTGCCTCCAAAAGCTGCTAATTAAGAAGCAGAAGAAAGTAATCAAGGCTTGACTCTATATACCAAAGCCCAGGAAAGTGCCAGGGCTGTCTTGTCATCGGTGTTTTTCCTCCCCCATAATAGATTCTCTTCCCTCTTCCACAAGCGTTTAACCAGGCTATGTTTAGAATAGACGTCAGAGCTGGGAAACCAAGTCCCAAGGCAAGACTATCCCAATGGTGCCATCTGGTGGTGTTTTTTGTGTATTACACCTTACTTCAACCTGATGTACCTATAAGCTGGAAACAAGAGGTTTGAAATCAGTCTTGCTCATGATTTAAGCTGTTCCTCTGAAACTTGATCATGCACGGCAAGTGTCAAACACAGCTGTGGAGATAAAGTGCTGCCACGAGGTGGAAATCATATATTAGGAAACCACAAGTCTTGGGTCAGCTTACCGCTCAGCAGGTTTCATGAATTAGGACACCCTGATCCTTCTTTTTTTATATCCAGTCATGAAAATGTTTACGAAAAACAAGAGGGGAAAGATTTGTGCAAATGGAACTTCTAAGGCAAGGACTTAAAGTAAGAATTTCTCTAGCTGTAGACTGCTTAACCTGCGCACCGTCATCTGCGTTAGGGAAACAACTTGAAATTGAACATGAAAAGTGGAACGTTGGTACATACGGGCATTTTAGTACCGAAAGGAGACAGTTTTCACAAGATTCCCAAAGGAATCCATGGCCTAGAACTGATGCTTGGGATCCTAACTGAACCTCATATGTCCTATAAGAAATGTTTGTCTACAGCGATTCGACAAGTTCAGTTCCTCACTTGGGTCTTGACAGCTGTGGCGACATCAGTGCTTTGAGGCAATCTTTCAATGCTAAGTGCTTCTGAGCACTCCTAAGTTTTAGTACTGAACTAGGCTTGACTTCCCCAGGACATAATCCCACTAGGCTGAGTTCTACTGGCCTCACCTCACAGGCAGCCCTCTTCCAAAACACAAATGCCAGGTGCGATGTCCTGCCTCCAAGACTTGCCTCCTCTGCCAGCTTTCAGTTGCCTCCATGGCAGCTTCCATTTGCCAAGGTTTTCAGCTCCTCCGTGTCTCATGTATTCTTCCCCTTTTTGAGACACGGAGTCTCTGAAAACCTGACAGACAAAACTGAACACACTACCCACCCCCGCTCCCTCCCCCAGCCCCACAACAGTCCTGTCCACCTACAGATTCCCTGACTTGACCTTGTTCAACCCTACCCGCCCCCACCACCACCAAGCAGGGACTTTTTTCTTTCTTCGAACCTACCTCTAGACTTTTGTCTTTTCCAATTAAAAGAGCACCGCCCCCATAAACAACAACAAAAGGAGGGTAACCCCTTTCCTTTTTTGTTTTCGGGCTCAAAAACCGCATAAGCACTGTTTATTGCTAGCATTCCTGTTGTTCTTAAATCTGACCTTATTCTAGAATGTCTTTAAATTTCCAGTCTGAGAGATGTATGGTCGTTTGCACTTAGGATGCCGTTTCTGTACATGTCAACGCCTGGTAGCGCCCTCTGTGGCCTGAGTGGTATGCTTAGACCTGCCCCATCTTCCCTCCATCATTTTTGTCCCTCACACTCCCAGGGATGCTGAAGGGCCTTTCCATCTCCAGGGCTTCTGAGGGAGCCAGACTTTTTCTTTCTTTCAGATTTTAAATGCATTTTCTTATAACCGACACAGCTGATATTCTCTGACCGTTTAAATTCCTTCTGCCAGCCGGGCATGGTGGCACATGTCTGTAAACGGCAGCCTAGGAAGCTGCGGCCAGGGCTAAGGATCGCGGTTCGAGTCCCGCCGGGGGCAAGTCCCGCAGAGGGTAAGTCCCACCGGGGGCACACAGAGAGACCTAGTTCCAAAAATATATAGCTGGGCGAGGTGGCGTGCGCCTGTAATCCCAGCAACCTAGGAAGCTGAGGCTGGTGATTGCTTGGGTCTGCGGTACCCCGGGCAACGTGAGCCTGTGGTTCTACAGGCAAAAATAGCGAGACCTAGTCTCAAAAATGAATGAATGAATGAATGAATGAATGAATGAATGAATGAATGAATGAATTCCTTCTGCCTTTTTGCAGGAACTCAATCACCATGGTTTTGTCTACTTTAGAATCCACCAAATGCCTTGTAAGGCAGAACCCCCAGAAAGTCCTTTGCTGAGAACTTGCCAACATACCATCTCCATTTGCACCTCAAAGCATCAGCTTATGCTGATCAGGCCTGTTATGCCACCTCCTGAGCCACCCTGAGGAGTTAGGACAGTTTCTGCACAGGTGCAAACTGACCTATTAAAAGGGGTTTGTCCAGGCTTGGGAACCTGATAGGGGCCCTAACGGGAGAACCAACCTCTGAGGAGTCCTGGACCCTTTGCTTTCCTTCTCGCTTTTCCCCCCCCCTACCTTGTATGTGTTATCTACACCTTCAGGAGCAACTGGGGGGGGGGGTGCAGGAAGACTGCAATTGCCAAGGGCAGCGTGTCAGGCAGGGCCCTGCAGGAAAGACATGGGTTCAAAGAAATCAACAGGAGTTGGTGAAACACCCAGGGCAAGTGATGGAGGAAGCCAGCACACACCTAGGTCCGGGAGAGCAGCCATTGATTCTGGCGGAAGCTATAGCTGAGAGAGCACTACCTGGAATATTCTCTGTTCTAGTCTGTCTTCCTATCGTTTGTCTGTCCATCTGTAGATAGTATGGAGATGTTCTCTTTTCTCTGGAGTCAACAGCTGGGATGCTGTGAGCTGTGCCCTCTCCTCCATCACCTGGAAGAATAGCCAAGCAATAACACCAGCGGAGAGAGGGAGAGCTTAGAGGGAGCAACAGGGTCCTTCTGTGTCTTTCCGCCTCGGCTGGGAGGCAAGCTCGCCCTCAGGACAAGCCAGCGTCCTAAGCCAACAAATTTCTGTTTTTGCTTCCAGTGACCAGAAATGGCTTTTTTTTTTTTTTTTTTTGAGACTAGGTCTCGCTTTGTTGCCCAGGGAACCGCAGGCTCACGTTGCCCGGGGTACCATGGACTCAAGCGATTCCCAGCCTCAGCTTCCCAGGTAGCTGGGATTACAGGCGTGCGCCACCATGCCCACCTATTTTTTAAGATTAGGTCTTGCTGTGTTGCCCCAGGCAGGTCTCAAACCTGCGAACTCAAGCAATTCCCAGCCTCAGCCTCGCTCCATAGGCTGCGATTAAAGGCACACACCACCGTGCCCGGCCTCAGAAATGGATTTCTATGACTTATACTAGAAATGGTGTAGCATGAAGGCCCTGAACAGGTACCCCACTCACATGTAGTCACCCCACACTCTTGGCGTCTCCATCCTCAGCAGCTGCATTTACAGAATTCTGTGATCTCATCAATACCCCACCCTGAAATGCTAAATCACTGTTATTCCCATATGGTATATGAAAGAAAGCAACTTTAATTTTAAAAAAGGAGTTTGGATCAGTTCAACAACAGTGTGAATACACTTAATACCATAGGACTACACATTAAAAAAAATTTAAGGTCTATTTTCTGTTATATGTATTTTTACCACAATTAAAAAATTTTTTTAAATACCTAAATAAATAACTTCAGATCAGTATACTATTAAAGATTGTACTATAATTTCCATTTTAATATATTCTTTAATAAGATTCATAATATGTAAGGACAAATTTTGACTTTTCCCCATTTAACAAGTGATGCATGCTGCTTAATTTTTTTAATTAAGTATGCAAGAAAGAGCATGGTTTATCTACAAATTCAAAATGACACATTAATATTGTGTTTGGGGACTAAATGTGTATTAATATGTAGAATGAAATTTAACTATGTGTCACAGTCCTCCAAACTGCTTCCATGACCTGATATTTGGAATTCTTAAATTTTGCACTTTAAAAAAAATCAATTACTTTATTATTATTATAATTTTCATGTTTGGTTCCTAAAAGAGGAGACATGAACACTTTCTGGCTGCTATTTGCAAGTACTTCTCCAGAAATAACACACTGTGGGTTTGGATAATTTTACTCCCAATAAAGGAACAGCCAAATTGAATAAAAAAATTCTCCCTTTAACTTTTGTTTTGAAGAACTAGGGATAGCTTGATGTATTAGGAAATGATAATATAGATATACCTTACAAATCTGAGATGAAAATTCAGAATTACTGTTTATGTCCCACATTTAACTCATTCCTTTTTTTTTTTTTTTTACCAGCTTATCCATGTTTAAAGGTCTAATTCAGGAGTCCTTCTGTTTTAAGTCAGTGTTCTTGATGCCCCCCCCCCAATTAACCAATAATTCATTGGGTTAAGCGATTAAGGGGAAATAATTCAAAGCTATAAGAAGGTGAAAAGCGCCACCACAGCAGGCAAAGTAGTCAGCTAGGCAATAAAGCTACCAAGTGGCTGACGCCCCAACCAGCCCAGCTGATCATTAAGCGCCCCAAACGCCTAGTTGACATTTGGCGGCCTCTCCAATTGCTATGAGAACAGACTTCATTCTCATTGTTAAAAAATCATGAAGGTCAGAACACTTTCACAAACCTCTGACATTCTTAGTAAGGAAATTGAAGCTGGAAATCTTGGATTCACACCCCAGTACCCTCTCTCCCTAGCTCTGTGACCTGAGCGAGTTACTTCCCCTATCCTTTTCTGATCCTTCCTATTCAGTCAAATGTCACTTGATGGCAAGGATGCCTTCTGAAAAATGTTTCCTCAGGTGATTTTGTCATTAGATGATTTCATTGATGTTCCAATGTCACAGAGTAGAATGACACAAACCTAGATGGGACAGGTCACCACATACCCAGGCTGTATGGCCCAGGCCCCTTGGAGCCCTGTTTTATGTGGCCTGTCCTTTACCATAATGTTGCTAACAACGTAGGAGTGTCCTTATAAGTGAGAGTTTAAAATAGCTACCAAAAACAAAGAAATAAAAGATCTTCCTACCCAGTGAGCATCACAATCTGGATATGCCACAGTCAAATGTAAAGATGGGGAAGAATGGTAACTTGGAGAGGGCTGAAATTGCTTTTGAGTCAACTGACCACGGAACCAGCAGATAGGTCAACACTAAAGGATAAACATGCTGATGATCTCAATGAGTGAACAGATGTCATCTGTCAAAGCACTTTGACGGAGAGGGGAGCGCGCCAGGTCAGAGGAAGAGAGAGCCCACCCTCTGTCTCAGTAGGCTGGTTTTCCAAGGGTGATCCCTGGATGGTGTTTTTGACCTGGGTATTTGAGAGAAATACAGATTCTTGGGCCCCAGCCCAGACCTAAATTGAACCAGGTACTCTGAGGCTGGGGCCCAGCAATTTTGTTTGCTACTCCCTCCAGGGGTCTGTGATGCCTGCTCCATTGTGAGAATCTGTGTTGTGCCGTGAGGCGAAGCCATCCACATGAGAGTCACTTCCGTGTTCTCATTTCTCTCCTGGGCCTGTAACTACCCAGAGCTACCAGTTTAAAATCTCGGGGAGGCTGAAAAATGCTGCCTTCTCTGCAAAGTCTGATAAAGACAGAAAGGACTTGCTGCTTTCTGGAGTAGTGCCAGGCAGAGAACTGGACACTTGGTTCTGCCTGGCACCAAGCAGTCAGCCCTACCACAGGCTCAGAGTTGAGCTTTCCCCGTCCCGGCAGCCTCTGGGAGTCACCCACATTTCTAGATATGAAGCAGGGGGAAGATGGCAGGGCAAGAGCCTGCTAGCCCAGACAATCTGCCTGGAGACCTGGCTCCAGGAACATCTTCCTGGCTTGCTCTAAGCAATGCTGTCCAAGAGAACTGCCTCTGATGATGGAAATGTCCTATAATCCTATAATCCATGCCAATCCACACCATCTAGTACAGGAGTGCCTGGTTACCTATAACGCTGGACAGCATGGCTAGTGCCACTGGGGGATGCATTCACATCTTAGTTTTAGTTATTTTGACAAGCCACATGTGCGATATCGTTATACTAAACAACTACTCATTGTTTACCTCAAGTTCAAATGTCATTGGGAATCCTGTGTTTTCATTTGCTACATCTGGCCACCTCCCCTTCCAGATTTACAGTGACACTGACCTTGACTCCTCCAACCGAGTCTGGCAGAAAGCTTTTCTGCCCATGACTAGAGGAAGCAGATGTGACCTCTCTTGGCCAGAAGGACACCTGGCTGATGCTCTTTTTTTGAAGATAATTTTCAGAAGAATAATGGCTGAGAGAACAAATACAATTAATAACTAAAAAGACAAATGTGCACTCTCTTTCTTGTAGTTTACGTACTCTTCTTCTCTACAGCTGAATCCCTCCTCCACAAGCAGTCATAATGGACAAAAAGAAGCATCCCAAAGAGCCTAATGGAGTCAGAATTCTGGGCTAGGGGAAGGTCCTAGGTGCTAGGGTGATGGCAGGGAAAAATAGTGTCTACAGGAGGTCATGCTGCCAACAGTAAGCAGACCTAATTGATTCAGTCAGTGACTGACTATAGCAAGTGAAGGTGCTCATGGGAAATGAAAAAAAAAAAAAAAAAAAAAGACCCAGATTCTTCCTTATAACTATATTTTGCTTTGTGTCAAGAATGTCCCCAAAAGTATAGCAACTAGAATATCGCCAGTTCCCTCAGGAAAACTTGATATTTTCCCAATCCACCTCTCTACCTTCATTCACCCTTTGCTCCATGGCATTGATGAGACCCATTCCTGAGGCCTCCAAGTTCATCCTTTATATAATAAAACATTATACAGTTATTTATTAAACAGATATTTGATAACAAGAGGAAGGGAGTTTGAAGCTGGAGCCCTTCCCCAGATGTGCTCCAAAGATGGCACATGTGGTATTTTTATGAAGTAAACGGTAGGGTGATTCTTATCAAACCCAGGATCCCCTGGCTCCAAGAATGTCTAGGTCAGAGAGATGATGGTAGTTTTTCTCTTTTAAAAGGCTTAATGTAACAAACACAGGCAGCGGTTTAAAAACAAGTCTTAATAGCCTGCGTGTAGGTCGTCACTTTTGATCTTTTCCTATTTTGTCTACCACTTAAAATACTCACATGGACAATATATACTTAGCTTTGGAGAGCTGGTGACTTGGGCACCAATGGGTCTCCAGCAAGACATTATTAGGTGCCAGGCATGGTGGCACATGCCTGTAAGTGGCAGCCTAAGAAGCTGCGGCTGGGGCCGGGGATCATGGTTCGAGTCCTGCGCGGGGCAGCGTAGCAAGACCTACTTCCAAAAAAAATACAGCTGGGTGTGGTGGCGTGCACCTGTAATCCCAGCTACCTGGGAAGCTGAGGCTGGGGATTGCTTGAGTCCGTGGTACCCCGGGCAATGTGAGCCTGCGGTTCCACGGGCAAAAATAGCAAGACCTAGTCTCAAAAAAAAAAAAGATATTATTAGGTGATGCAATGGTTCTTTTCCCCTTCCTCCACCCTCCCATGCGGTCTTCCTTGGTGTTTTCTCCCTATTTCGCTAAGAAAAGGTATAGACTCTGGAAGGCAATTGGCATTCTGCCCAGAGAACCCACATTTTGCTGGGGTTGCTCTAAGAATAGCTTATGTTTAAATTTAGAAACGGCATTCATTCTGGAGGGTTGCCATGTGATTGGCACACAGACTGGTTCTCAAAATGTGGGTGGCCCCTGGTCAGGCAGCAGCGTCACAGTGGCTGACACATCTTTAGGAGCATTTCTGGGGATCACTCATGCAGGCCTACCTGGATGACTTCTGTTATCTGAGTATTCTTTCCTCAAAAAAACAAACAAAATAAAACCACCTTTTATGCCTCTCTTTCTGCAGAAGTAGAATGCCCTTCTCAAGGCCCTGCTGAGACCTTTCCCCAGAGGGGAGAGCAGTGGTTTGCAAGGTGGTTGCCAGACCTGAAGTGTTAACCTCACCAGGGTAGTTGTGGGCATGGCACATTATAGGCCCTGCCCACCCAGATCCAGGGATTCAACAAATCCTGCGAGTGAAGCTGGGCCATCTATGTTTCCACAAGGCCCCAGTGGTCCCCATGCACTGAAAATGTGAGAAACTACAATACAAGCATTAACCTGCTATTGAGCCTATTCAGTGGCTTGCATTTGCCCCAGATACTAAGCAGCCACCGCCAGCCTGCTCAACAAGCCCTGTGAGCAGTTGACAAATCAGTGGGATTTCACATGCATGCGTGGTTGTGTGTGTCTACCACGGCATAAAAGCCCATTTTAGCCAGGCACGGTGGCTCGTGCCTGTAAGCTTCAGCCTATGAAGCGGCTGGGGCTAGGGATCGCGGTTCGAGTCGTGCTCGGGGCAACACAAGGAGACCTAGTCCCAAAAAATAGCTGGGCGTGGTGGCGTGCGCCTGTAATCCCAGCTACCTGAGAAGTTGAGGCTGGGGATGGCTTGAGTCTGTGGTACCCCGGGCAACATGAGCCTGCGGTTCCATGGACAAAAATAGCGAGACCCAGTCTCAAAAAAACAAAAAACAAAAAACTTAAAAATAAATAAAACTCCATTTTTACAGTCCACTCATTGCAGCCTATCACTGGGGATTTAAATTCTTCTTAAACTTTAACTTAAAATATTAATGCTAAATTAGCTTCTCAATGGATTTAGGTGTATATTTCAAGTTCTGTCCTCCCTCCTCCAATCCCTCCTTCACCTTCCTGCCACATAAACTGTGCTAACCCCCAGCTCCTATTATAACATTTCCCCCCATTGGCTCCCGAATATTTACCAAATGAACCCTATATTTCTCTTTTGGGATTCAAGACTGAAACTCTAGATATCAGATTGAACTACATAAAATTGCCATTTTAACTGGTCAAACATCAGTAAGCTCGTGGAGCTCAACCAAACACAACCTCATATTTAATTTGTTAAGCTTCTCTAGAACTTTTCCTTTCCATACTGTAAGATTTAAGCCTCTTGGGCTTTTAATGCTTTGTCTTAAGACCACCAGTCCCATCTGCTTGCGGAAATTTCTAAAGCAAAAATGTTCCATCTTTCCCTACAGCTCCAGACAAAGCAGACCCTACTGCCTGGTATCATAAAATTAGAATTGGGAACATTTATGCAAATATTGATTCCACTCCTCTGGCCAGTGTGGAGGTTTGAATTAAAAGGTTATTATGATACTGGGTTTTTTGTTTTGTTTTTTTTTTTTCGGTAACTGTTTCAGTTTCACTAGAAAACTGTCCTTGGAAGTGTTATTTGTCAAGAAATGTATCTCTAGCTGGCTTTCAGAGCTCTCTGCTATTTCTTGTAAAGTAAACCTATAAACCCCTAAAGGTCTGTAACTCTGATGGATCATCTTATTTAATAAGATAGTGCTCTGGTGATGATCATTTAAATTTTCAATTCTGTTTTTTGCAAATTAACAAATATTTGTCAGATTGTTTTTGTTAAGTGGAAGAGCTTTGAAACTTCTTTCTCCCTGTAGGCATGCATGAAAATGTTATAAATCCTATACTAACACTGTTAGGGATCCTTCTTTAAATAGTGGGGTCTGTTTTATTTAAGTTATCAAGCAGATCCCTGTTGTGGAGCCAACCTGACATTTCAGCCCTGTCTCTCACTGGCCCTCTGTGCGTATGCCTCGCTCTCTGTACAAGCAGCTCTCTTCCGTGCCCAACCTATCAAAACCCAAGCCAATCTCTATCCACAGGTCACCTCCTTTGTGGGACCTTCCTCAATTCTACCCAGAAAGATTTATCTTTAAGGGGTGTTGCCAACATCTCCTTGATTTACAGTCATTTGTGTATTTCCCCTCTCTCTGCAAGCAGAACTACCCTAGATTTGGGATTACAGGAAACTACTACGTTCTACCTTTAAGTACCAGGTAAAATCCCTGCACGCAAGCACACGCTCAAGCATTAAAAAAAATCACAATGAAGAAAACTCCTGCAACCATTGTGAAGGGTCATCTTGATTCTCTTCCCCACTATGGGATGCCAATTGGTTCAATATCTTGAAGAGTCTAGGGCCTGACTCATGTCACCCTCTCCAGCACTACAGTGATATGAAGTTTCAGTGACTTCAGTATCCTCCTAGATGATCCACAGTCACCTCTCTTCTTTATTTCCTGCCTCCCCCAGGCAGGCTGCAGAGGTTTACTTCTAGACTCACCATACAACAGGTACAGGCCCCATAATGTCAACTTCTAATGCTCCACTCTCAAAACAATGCCAAAAACTAATTGCAAAATAGCTGATTTCTCAAAGAGTAAAAAGATTCATAAGCCCAAATAACACTTTTAAAAATCACCCCCTCTCCCCTCTACTTCTAACTTACCATGGAAGATGCAACACTTAACCACTCAGAGGCCAAAAGTGATCCTGCTGGGGGGGAGGGGGGGCGGCTGAGTGGATCTGTTTTGAACCTATATTTGCATAATACTTTACAGAATTCTTAGAGCAACATTTTTTCATATGAAAGCATGCCCCTCCCCTTGTGGTGACCTTAGGGGTGGAGAGTTGAAGCTTTCCAAGTTGCCCTTTGCCCTCCCCTCTGACTTCTTACTCAAGTCGTACCATAAACGCTAGACAACTCTCTCCCAAAACAGTTCTTGGGGGAAAAAAAACACTTTTACCGGGAAGCCTCTGCCCTTTCCTTGTGTTGGGAATTGGGAAGGCAAAGCCAGAGCTCTCACACAGGACTCTTCCAGTTTCCAAAGCTGGAAACCGAACGTGTCAGGTGCCTCCACAGCCTGAAGCCTCCAACCAATCAGCTTTTCTCTCTCCTTATAAGAATAAGAAACAGCCCAAAGCGCCCTATTATAACCCGGCAGTTCCCTTCAACTATGTAAATAAGAGAAGTTGGGGAGAAGAAAGGGAGTTGAGTGCTCCTGTGGAGAGGCTACTTTGTTTGGGGGCAAATGGGAAGGGGAGGGGTGAGGAGGCAAACAGATGTTCCCCAGCTCTGACAAAGCAGAGGCACGCGAGGGAGTAGCCTAGGAGGGGGTGGGAAGGTCTGTGAGGGGGGAAAGGTGACATCCACTTTCCCACCAGGACTGGCTGTCTTGTACAGAGCCACCGGCCCAGCCAAGAGCCCTGAGAGCTGCAGGGAAGAGAATTCTAGCAAGAGTTTAACACACACTGCAGTGTGTGCTGTGCATAAAATGGAGTCTGGAGCCCTCTTGTGGTCAAGAGACGAAACAATACGAGAGGGGTCATAGTCATTCCTCAAAAGGGTTGAGGGGTGGTGTGCCTGGAGAGAGAACCATTCCTCCCACCTTCATCTGGAACCCCACAGCTGTCAGGGTTCAAGATAGGTTCCCAGGCGCCCGGTGTCTCCACCGGGAGGGCGATGCAGGAGATGGGAGACAGAAACTGGAGAAGGGAGTAGGACAGCGGCTCTTCTCTGAGACCAGCCCCAGGGAAGGAGCCCAGTGAAGCTGAACCTTGTCACCTCAGAAAAACATGCCTCTAGGTGGAGCCCCCCCCCCCCCCCCCACGCCTCCACCTCAGCAGACTCAGCATTCAACCTGGGAAGACCACATCCACGGGAGGAGTTCTGTCTCCCTTCTCTGATCCTGAGGCCAGAAGCTTGAGATCTGCCCAAGGTGTCACTAACAAATGGGAAATAGAAGACTTGGGGGCATGGTTGAAAGCAGTGACTAGAAAAAATAAAATCCTTTCATATATACCATCTCCCTCCAAGCTGAGACCTGTCCACACCTCAGTTCCAAGTACAGGGGCACAAGGTGTGAACCTTAGAAACAGACTGGAAACATCAACTGTGCTGTCCTAGACCTTTGTTTTTTCAGGCAGGTCTCATCTGAGCCTCAGTTTCTCCATTTGTGAGGAAAATAACCTAATGGGCCAGGTATTAAGAGATGAGCAGTTTTTAGAAACAAATAGAAGCTCCTATTTATTTGTTCCCTTGTTTATGTAGGTAGGGAGGCATTAGTTCCCAGTTTCCTTTGTCAAACAATTTGAAGTCATGTATGACAAAAGATAAGCAAAAAGAACAGCACAAGAGAAATTTAAAAACAAGGAGCAAGGAAAGTTTAAGTGCTAACCATTAATGTGGACTCTGATTTCAGTTTCAAACTGAGTTTTGAGTTTCCTGGCAGCTGAGGTACAAAGGGAAACCTAAGAATGTGCATAACTCCAACTATCAGTAGGAGGAAGATTCACTTGGCTCCAAATTTCAGAAGCAATGTCTCAAGAATTTTTCTGCATTGGCTTGAAAACCTTGGCTATTATTTACCATGGGTTTGCAAAGCTTCAGAACTGGGTTTGGGATGAATTACTGGAGGCGAATGTCCCAGATTTGTACACTTTGAATCACAATGATATTCTGCCGTTATTATTATCCTGCTGGTCATCAGAGGCACTTTCCCTAATCAGTCCTTGTGAGAGCACCCAAAGGACAATTTGATTGACCACTTCAACCGTGGTCAAGGACATGTTTTTCTTTTAACTCCTGCAGAAGCTTTAGACTGAGGACAAGTATAAGCAAAAGTAGAGATGTATTTTTAGATGAAATGGCTAAAATCAAGACTCCTGCCTTCCAAGCCCTAGATCTGGCAAAAACACACTGTTCTCCCTTCAAGGCCAAGATCATCTTTCAGGGGTATTAGCACAGGAAGTAAACAGCCTTTGCAAAACAGTGGAACAGGTGAGCTTCCCCACACCAACCCCAGAGGTGCCTCGACTAATCTGAATATGCTAACAGGACTTTCCAGGGAAGAAAGATGCCAAAATAAGCTCCTGTCCCTCCTCACCTTTACTTTAATCCCCACATAGGTTTTGCTTTTACCATATGGTAATTATTTCCAAATCACAAGTGCAAACACTCACTCTGATTGGAAAATTAGCAGATTTCAAACTCAGGTAATTTGTCCCTAATGAGGAACTTGTTGAACTGAATTTAACAATTAACTCACACACTCTTTGCTGCCTGTGGCTATGGGGGGAATGAAGCAGGGGAGGAAGGAAGGTGACCCAAGACCAGGCCTGGCAGCTGGGGATGGATGAAAGGTGTATGATGGGCTGTAGGAACATCAGCAATCTGACAGTTCAAATCCATGCCAAAGCAGAGAAGGACTATGAGTCTCCAGCTACCACCCCTGTTCTGCTTCCATCTGTGCCTAAGAACTAGAGACCCTGGAAATGGTCAGAGCAGATGGTTCATCTCCACTCTTGCTCCCCCTCAGGTTCAGATGGCACAGGGTGGTACTGGTGAGTGTTAATGAGCTGTCCAGAATGGCTTGTGTCCTCTTCCAAGGCATTGTGAATGTGGCAGGGCAGAGCCCAGCAAAGAGTGGGCCCTGGCTTTCCAGTCTCTACCACCCTCCTTGCTCCACGGAAGTCCCTGGCTCTGGCAACCATAGAGCTGTGAGAACTTCTGGGAATTCCGGGCCCAGCTTTCTGTATCAACACCACTCCCAGTCAGAAAGTGTCCCTGATGAGGTGTGTCTGCCTTATCTCAAGATTGGCACCCCCGCCCCACCTTCTATGCTCCCTGCTCCACCTCCCTTTGGAGCGCTGTGGTCCAGAAGCATGGCCACGCGCTGCCAGGTGGCAGCCTAAGAAATATCGATTTCATTTCAATTTTAAAACCAGTCCTTGATTCAACTATTGGAAACCTAATCAAACTGGACCCTCCCCTCACTACTCCCCCAGGCCCCTTTATTCTCTCCTGCCACAATCCCACACTGCGACTTCCCACTTTCCCAAAGCAATAGCGTCTTTCTAGGTAGCTGCGTCACCCTTAAGCGTGTTTAGAAGGTGAATCAACATTGTCAACTGCGGATTTTATAAAAATCTAAACCCACGTCAAGCATGTCTGAAGACTTAAGATCTGAGTTCAGACAGGCTGTGTCTGGATTTTAAAGACTTGGTGTTTGGCAACCGTCCCATTCCAGGTAGCTTCATCATCGGTTCTAGCTAAAGAAGAACGTGGGTGCCCTTGGCATTGTCTTCACAGGATTTTAACTGGTGAACAGCAACAGAAAACAATCAGCAATGAAAACAGCCACTCCAGCCTCTCCTTGAGTCCCCCTCCTCCAGGGTGATGCTGCTCTTTAGTGTGGACTCCTAGGCCCAGGTGTGTACAATCATGGAGCGGGCACAATACCACAGGTGCTGGTCATAGGTCCAATGGCCGAAGGGTGTGAAAAACCCTAGATCTAACCTAGACTTAGTAAGAATAAAAGAATTTTTCACTGAAAATTTTAAAACATTGATCACATGGGCAAATGTTTTCAATATATTGGCTAGGTTTTTAAATTTTCATTTTAATTGGCTTTTGATTTCTTAAAAGACTCATTTTCCTTATTTCATTTTATTTTGTAAAATGTGGCCACTAGAAAACATATAATTACATAAAAAGCTTGCCTTATATTTCTACTGGTGTTGGCCTAACACAAGGTCCTCCCTCCACTGGCAAGTACCCTCTAGCCCTGTGACAGAGGTCTCCATCTGTCCACCATGTCCTGTGTATCGAGGTCACCTGGATTTTCCCTGGCGTTCAGCAGTTGGATCAACTTCTCTCTCCTGTTAGGGCAACATGGGGCTTTCAGCCAACACCTCACTAGGAATGTTCAGTCATTGAGGCCTAAAATAACAAAAAACCAAACAATTAATTACAGACAAAGAGTACGGATTTGAGGTAGGATAGGAAAGATACTCCAAGTTCTCGTGGGAAAAAAAAGAAAAAAAAGTTATTTCCAAAACATAATCAGTTATCACTCTCCAAAGAGACCTACATCAAATTACGAACCTTGAGGGTAGGGGTGAGGGGTCACTAGGAGGAAATGAACAAACACCACCCAATGGTGATCTGACACAAAGTTGAAGTTGTTCCTCTGAGAAGGAAGCGCCGGCGACTCCAGCATCTGCTCCCTGGCATCTCCGCGCAGATGAAGGGACCAGTTGCAGGGCAAGAGGAGGGGGTGCAGTACATCTGGCCAGATGCCCAGTTCAGGGGTCTGCTTGGCTCCAGGGCCCAGCGAGAAGGCTCCTGTCAATTGCTCCTGCGCTGGTTCCCTCCCGAGGAGGGCGGGCTCCACTCCAAAGGGCCCAGGATGTTCCCTGAAGTTCTGGCCACAGACTTCCTCTCCCCGCTGGGCGGCTCTCCGCAGAGCCTGGCTTCTGCCCCTCAATCACAGTGGCCCCTGGGTCCCTTGTCTCTGGCAACTGCCCGACCCAAGGTCCTTTGCGTGTCTGTAAGTGGAAAAGGCACACAACATCCGTGTGTACTCAGAAGAACACGTTTTCTGGAGACAAGGGGCCTCTCAACGTTGTAACAAACCAAACAGAAGAGGCACCGGCCCAACGCTCACACACGCGTGACCAGAGCAAGACCCCTGGCAGCCCCAGGTGCGGGCAGCGCAGGGCACACACTGGGTGACGGGCACACAGAGCGTGGTTCTTACAAACAATGGGGTGCTCCTCCAGCACCCACAGAAGTACAGGCGGTGCACATCACACTGTGGATGAACCTTGAAAATGTGGTCAGTGAAGGAGGCTGAACACCAGAGGCCACGCATGTGGGACAGACAGGAAAGAACTGGAACAGGGGCACCCATTTGGGACAGCACCAACGGGTGGCTTCCTGGCTTGGGCTCGGGAGGACAGCGAGGGCTTGCAGGGCACAGAGGCTTCTTTTGGGTGATCACCTGAGTCACCAGCAGGCACCCAAGGCTCCCCAACTCTGTCCCTGTAGTCAGAGCCCCTCCCCTATACCTGCATGCGGCTAACTGCTGCTGGTCTCAATGTACCTCAATAAAGAGAAAGGGGCAAGGCAGAAACATTCCGGGGATCTTGGGCTGTCCTGCCTGCTGAAGCCAGAACCTAGAAGACACACGAGGTGCAGGGCTGAGGAGCAGCTGGTGGCCGCTGAGGAGGGAGAGCAGAAAGCAGGGCTGGCCCCGCTCGGAGCCCGGTGGAGTCACACGCACTGGTGGGAATGGATTAAGTTTACCTGTGGACGGGCTCGCTGTCTGCTGCGGCTGAGGTGGCTGAGCTGCTGGGGCTGCTGGTGCCACAGTCACTGGCTGCTGCGAGAGTCTCAACTTGTTCCTGCTGCTGCTGTGGCGGCTGAGGTTGAGACTCCCCCAAGGCAGACGCCTGCTGCGGACTCGTGGAAAGGCCTTGCCCAGGTGTGTTCTGGTCACAGTCAAGCTGAGACCACTCAGTGGGCTGGGACTGCAAACTTCCCACTCCTGTGAGGTTAATAACAATGGCTTGCTGGAAACTGCTGGATTCTAGTGCACTTGGACCCTCCTGAAGACAAATAGTGGAAGGTTCCTCATCTTGCAGAATCAAGTGACAGAGCCACTGATCCTCCAGTGACAGCTGCTGGGTCTTCAAAACAAGCGAACCGTTTGAAAGATGGAGGAGAGTTACGGGCCCGAGATTCGGAGCATCTTCTAAAAAAAGCTGCACATCCACGTGAGAAGGTTCCTGCAACGCATCAGGCAGCACATTTGGTGGCTGGCCTGCTGCGGGCCGGTTGCTAGGCTTCATTTCTGCAGGAGCTGTGGCTCCAGAGGTACAACTCTGCTCACAGTTGGACCCACCACCCAAAGCCTGAGTTCCAGGAACAGAGCCAGTAGCATTGATGACACTCATGTCAGTTGAGCGGGCCTGGACCAAGGTGGCTGGGGTTCTCTGTGACAGGCCCAGGGTTCTCTGTGGGAAGCTGGTGGTAGACAGGGTCTGGGTTCTCCTCGAGGAGTTGACAGATGATGGGCCCACAGCTCTCTGTGAGGAACTGGCAGTAGACCGGTCCAGGGTTCTCTGTGGGAAGTTGGTGGTGGACACGACAGTCATTCCCTGTGAGGAGCTGGCAGTGGATAGGGTGGCTGTGGGGATCTTCTTAATTTGATTCACTTCCATAGAAGATTCCTGGGAAACACTTGGTGGCTTAGAAGCAAAAGAAGACAGGTTTTTCACCATGCTGCTTGCCTGCCCTGGAATAAAGTTGTTCCCTGGGGGACTCTTTCCTAAGCTTGGGGGGAGTCTGACAGGTAAAGGCAGATGTTTGACTCCCCTCCCCAAGACGGAAGAGTGAACCAGAGTAGTCACAGGCTGTTGTGTGTTCTTGCCTGGAGGAAACTGGCTGAAGCTGGTGGAGCCACCAGAGCTGAAACACTTCTTGACTGGACATGTGGCCTTCTGGACCAGTTCCTCAGACTGAGTGATGACCCTGCCAGCATCAGTCTCTGAACCAGGCATGAAACTATTTGAATGGTCACCTGTGGAGGGATGATCAGGGAGTGACATCTGACTCTCACATCTGGCTCCTTTATGTGACCTTTCCGCAGAGGAGAGTGGGTCATCGATCGGCTGCATGAAGGTCAGCTTTCTTGCCTGGGACTCGTTGCGAGCTTCAACTCCAAACATAGAGTCACCTTTTACGTCATGGACTGGCCATGCTCTGGCCTGTGAGTCCGCACACGTGACAGACTTCTTCCCTTTGGCGTATTTCTCCACATGCACTTCAGAAGGAACGGCCAAGTCACAGGGTCTCCGTTTCCACAGATCCACACAATCCCCGACTACAGGAATCTTAAGGTCATGCTGCTGAACTGCTTTACTTTCTTTATTTCTTCCCCACGATTTCAATACTCTTAACGCTGGAGGAAGTGGGCAGGGAGACAGCTCCTGTTGGCGATTCAGAGAAGGCATGGAATACCTCTTGAAACTTCGTTTCAGAGGGCGAGTGTTCATCTTCTGTTTGTTGTAGAGCAGTCTGTTTTCAGTGCAGGCGACTGATATATTAGGATCAAGACACAGGGGTTCCGCTGTAGCCAAGAGCAGCTGGCTCTCCAGCAAGAGTTTGTCTTCCTCGGTCCACTGCTCGTTATCGCTGGCTATTGACTGCACATCAGCGGCGAGGGTCTGCATGGTCGGACGTAAGAGAATGTGCCGACTCTGGTAGCCAGGAGGGTCCATGTTGCTGGACTGCCTGTAGTCCCGGATTTCCGCTATGACACACCCGCGATGAAAAACATTGATCTCAGATTTTTCCAGGAGATCCAGCAAAACAGGGGGTAATTCCTCTGCATCCAAGTATTCCAGCAATTCTCCTTCTTCATACTGCATACGAATGGTCTCGGAACAGCATTCGTTATTCTTGAGCATCAGGGAATAGCCCTCCGTTCCTGGGTGTAGGTTGATGACCAAACACGGCAAGGACTCTCTCGCCACCAGCTTCTCTAACAAGTTCACGTTGCTTCTTAACTCCTCAGTCACCTCAGGCTCTTTTTCGCATTCCTCAACATATATG
>PVHY01021438.1:0-23898 GCA_004024945.1 Uropsilus gracilis
AAGACCAGAAAAACAACCATAGAGACACGATGTCACCAGGTGCACTTCTACACTGGCTGGGCCAAAACTCGGGATTTCAACGTGGAGATATATTCAAGGAGAACAACACACCCTCCCCTTATTAAGGGAGAGGAGAGGATGACCAAAGAGGGGATAATGGGCCCCACACCAAAACTGCCAAAGGAAGCAGAGGAGATAAACTTCAAAGGCCACTCACAGAAGCCTGAACTCATGGGCCGGGCACAGGGGACCGTGCCTGTAAGCTTCAGCCTAGGAAGCGGCAGGGGCTAGGGATCGCAGTTCGAGTCCCGCCTGGGGCCCGTAGCAAGACTTAGTTCCAAACAATAGCTGGGCGTGGTGGCGTGCGCCTGTAATCCCGGCTACTTGGGAAGCTGAGGCTGGGAATTGCCTGAGTCTGTAGTACCCTGGGCAACGAGAGCCTGCGGTTCCACGGGCAAATATAGCAAGACCTAGTCTCAAAGCTTGAACTCAAAGAAATTTCTTGACCAACACCAGCAGGAGACAAGACCCCCAAAGCCCGACACCAGACCCATAAGGAAAAGCAGCAAAGCAAAGGTGAGGGGATTGGATTGGAGAGGAAGGCCTGCAGCAAGAAAACATGGACAGATCACAAACGAATATAACCTGGCCACCAAACACAATCTTAAGACTGAAAATCTAACAGCAAGGGGCGCCGGGACCCAACAACGCAGTCCCTCACCCAGAGAAAAAACACTGACATAGGAAAGAGACTAATGGACTCAGCACAGCTAATAAATAACAAAGAGTGGGGTGTGAGAGAATGGAGGGAGCCCCGGAGGGAGGAGGGAGGGGGGAAAATTATATAACAGAGTGGTTGTAACCCAAAGAACAAAATAAAATTATAAAAAAAAAAATAATAAGACATGTATAAGATGAATAGACACATTCAAAGATGATTATCAACTCCTATTATTAGAGAAATGCAAATCAATATAGCAGAGAGAATTTCTTAGTGCCATCACACCCGTGAGCATGGCTATTGTTCTCAAGAAACAGTAAGTAATGTAGAGAACAGAAAGAGAAGGGAACTTTGTACAATGTTGGTGAAAATATAAGTGGTGCCGCTATTATGAAAAGCGGTAGAAAACAATGGAAAAATTATGAATGGAAACTATATAGTATCCAGCCATTCAACTTCTGGATATTTACTTGGGGAAATACAAACACGTATTCCCATATTTATTACAGCACTACCTATAATATCAAGAACTGGAAACAAACTTAGTACAACTTATGTGACAAATGGATGAAAATGTGATATAACGTATACAATGAAATGCCCATAAACTTTTTTTAAAAATTTGAAATCTTGCCATTTGCAGCAAAGTGAAAGGAACTAAGGGGATTAGACAAAGTGAAATATCAGAATGAGAAAAACAAATTTTGGATGAGTTCATGTGTATGTGGAATATAAAGAAATATAGCAGGTAAATGTACAAAGCAAAAACAAAAGTAAACCTGTGGACTTTGACAACATAACTCAGGTTACCACAGGGGAAGAGGTGAGAATGACAATATGGGTGGAAAAAGTCCAATGGATGGTAACATTTAAAAAAAAGGGGGGGGGGCAGGCACGGTGGCTCCTGCCTGTAAGTTTCAGTCTATGAAGCTGCCGGGGCTAGGGATCACGGCTAGAGTCCCGCCTGGGGCCCGTAACGAGATCTAGTTCCAAAAAAATAGCTGGGCGTGGTGGCACGCACCTGTAATCCCAGCTACCTGGGAAGCTGAAGCTGGGGATTGCTTGAGTCTGTGGTCCCTCGGGCAACGAGAGCCTGTGGTTCCACAGGCAAATGTAGCAAGACTTGGTCTCAAAAAAAAAACAAACAAAAAAAAAACTGGAAGAAAATAACAAATAATAAAAGTAAATTTGTTACAAAGATAGAAACCAAGAGCAAAGTTCAAATAACATTCTTGGCTTTCCTACTGATGTTTCCAAGAGAGATATCTGTCCAATTCAATTCTCCGAGCCAATATGTCCACTTACCAATTACCAATTACATGTTTATGTCTGATTAAGTCTGTTGTTATGAAATATCCCAGCTTCAGGGAGATGTATATATCTCTATATCCCCCCTCCACCCCCGTCACAGGGTTCAAACAATTCTCTGGCATTTATCACTCACAAAAGGTTTCCTATTTGAATTTAACAATAATTCTCTGAGGTAACCAGTTCCTTCTTATACCAGAAAAGGAAAAGCTCTAGCAAATTGTGTAATATCAATAAAAATGTGGAATAGGGAATAAAGGTCTTGAATTTGCAGATATTTTGCTTGTATCACTGTACCTCATTTTACCCAAAGAATATTCAAAATGATCCAATATATTCAGCAACCACATTCTACCTACCATTCCTCCAAATAAAACATCAAATGAATTACCCTTTCTACATTACTGTTCAAAGAACCCCTACTTTAAATTTGTAGAATATCAGAATGGAAATGTCATACATAAGCTCAACATCTTAGTTAAAATTTCTGAGGAAAAGATTAAGTTCCACAATGAAAGCTTATGCGAGAGAATGCTGATTCACATAGTTTAGAAAATGTAGGTGTCAGTCTCTGATCCATCATTTTTATTAAGAAAGGTATATACATTGAACAGAAATAAATACTAGACTTGTCAACATTTTTTAATCAGTTATGAAAAATTAACACCTACATTGTGTTTCTGGATATCAACAGAAAGTTGCATGTCTAAATGCTAAATTTCTACATTTCTTACATCCCAGAGACCCACTATCATTTCTGTTCATGGTGTGTCAAGTCCTTTAAGAAAAAACTTACTGTCCTATGATCTTACCTACTTTTCAAGAAAATTTTTATTTTTTTGCATAGTACATTTAAGTAAATTTTATTGAATTAAATTGGTTTATGACATTGCGTAATTTTCAGTTGTTGAGTATAATAATTTGATGTCTGTACATACTACATTATGACCACCATCAAATGACCATTTTCTACCCATCACCATAGCTAATCTCTTTTACACATTTACCTATGTACCAAGTTCCCTCTCATTTGATAGTCACCAACCTACGCACTGTATTTAAGATTTTGTTTTAATTTTTCTTTGCTTCTTTATATTCCACATAGAAGTGAAATCTTGTATTTATATAATCTGTTTCACTTAGTATCATGCCCTCAATCCATAAGCATATTACCACCATACCATATTTTTATTTTTACTTTTTATTACATTTTTAATTTTCTTTGATTACATGTATAGCTGGATGTATGTATATGTGTGTGTGTGTATACACAGACACATATAAAGATATTATATCTCTGGTTATCCTGATATTCTCCCATTAACTTATCACCAGTGACTTTCTTTATCTCTGTGCCCTTCCCCTTCCCCAATTTTATTCTTCTCCCCCTCCCTTAATCTATGCTTCAGTTCTGTTGGCAGTTCAGAATTTTTAAGAAATCTTTAATTTGTAAGGATCTAACCCAATTTCGCTCATTCCTTGACTACTCTGTGACTCCTATAAATATTAATGTTCTTGATACCTATGTTTGACTGATTCAGAATTTTATCATTTTATAACCTACTTTGAAGACCAGTATTCTCTACTCTAAAATAGAAGTATTGTACTAACTATATATGAATGTACTATGCTTAGAACCGTGTGTTATATTGAACAAAGCTATATTGAAAAAATCGGCTATTATTAAGGACCAGTTTCTAAATATATTAGATTCCTCCAATCCAGATATATTAGCTTTTCTCTATTCACCACACCTCCCCCCCCCAAAAAAAAAACAATTTATAAATGTGACATCCCTCTACACATGGATAAATTTTGAGTAGTCTTTTAGTAATAGTACATAAAACACATAAGAGAAGTTCACTGATTATGTGAATTTCTGGAACATGGCATCTAGATTCTGATTATCAGGCTAGGATTTGTACCAATCATCTGCAGTTATAAGTATTCCATATGACTCCAAAAGATCTGTCCTGAGGAACAGAGTATAAATAACATTGACCTAGTGGTTTTAAAGTTTATATGCTAAATTTTTTAAATAATTTATTTATATATAAATTTCACATCTTTGTGATCTCTGGGGTTCATCCACTCTGACTAATCCTACCCTGTCCCAAGTTGTGTACTTTAATTTGGTTGTTGGCTTGTTTTGACTTCTCTTAATGCCTTTTTGTTTATCTTTCCCATGTCCCATATAGTAGCGAAAGCATTTGATTTCTGTCTTTTTCTTTTTGACTTGTTTTATATACTAAAATTTTTAAATAATTTGCTTCATTGGGATAGCAGTTAATTTGCAAAGTTTAAATTTTTCTGTTAGAATAGCTCTTTAAAAAAAATCCAATGAGATATAAAGTAAATCATATTCTCTAACATGCTATTGTAAATGAACTCCACCATTTTTCCTTATAATTTTTTGGTCATGAATCACTAGACATTCTATAGTTTCTTTCACGAAAACATGCAATGATTTTTTTCTTTTTGTATTCCTAACAAATTAAGCACCATGGTATATGGTTAGTATGTAAGAAAGGTAGCACTGAAAGTGTTTCTTTTATCCAGATGTTTAAAATGATGGAAGGTAAGATTTTGGCCAAAGTAGGAGGACAAAAAATTCTTCTCTTCATGACTTTTAAGAAGCTAATTTATTAAATCTTTCACTTGCGAGTGGAAGCATGATGTTTAAAAACATAATTAAAATTAGTAAGATAATCACTATCTTCATTATCTTCTAGAGATCCACATTTCTCTAAAACAGCATTTTATTTAAAATGTGAGAATAGAGGAAAACTGACTATAATAATCTTTATGAGTTCTTGGAAATTACACATTAAAGCCTTGAAATTTTGGTTGACATCTATATTTAATCTTTTTCTTTAGAAATAAAATAACTCGTTGAGTTATTTTAGTTCATTGACATTCTCTCAAAAAGAAAATGCTTATGATTGTTCAATTTAAAATTCTTTCACCTAATTCAGTAGAGGAACATTTTCAACGTGAGAAGCTTGACTCTCTAGATCTCAACTCTGCACAAACAGCTTCAATGAGTTTATGGCTTTCATGGGTGCTATGAAACTTTCCAACATTCACTAAGAGAAAATAAGTCTTGGGATAAATATGACAGCAATTATGCATAAACCTTGATGTGTCACTATGTGATTCATAGTATATAAATCACTATTCATAATATGCAAAAATAAATTCTAGATTAAGAGAAGTTTTCCCAATGCTTTATGCCTGTGACTGTATGTTTTTTGACATTTTTTTGTTTTTCGGCATTTTCATCCATTTCTTTGAATTTCTTATCATTTTGAACTCAGTGTCTAATAAGATCTTCCATATTTTTGTTGTTGAAGTCTAAAGCTGTTCTCCCATGTAATATCATATCCCTTAAAACCTCAAAATGCCAAATGTATTTATGTATATATTCTATTAATTTTGATATTTTAAAATTCCTTCTTTATATAAAATCTGAAGCTGTATGAATGAAAGTTAAACTACTTTTATTTTTCCAACAGGTGACACTGTGGTCTGATTTGATTTGAATTTTATGTCTTTTGCTGGATTCCATAGGTACTGGTTTGTTTTTTTTTCCAGTTGTTGAGTCAGCATGGTGTGGAGAGATCTGGAGGGCTTTACCTGCCTGTGTGAATGTAATGGGGTTGAAGGAGGACTCACTTATTATGTTTGTGGAATCACCAATATCCTCCCTGTCTGGAGCTCCAGATCTGGGACTCTGCAATCTGAGCTTTTGCAGGGCACTGCATGAAGTCTGTATGAGTTCTGAGGAATTGAAGAGGAGGAAGACAATCTAGAGCATCTGTCTGTTCTTTTACTTACCAAGGATGGGTCTGTTTGGAGGCACCCCAACTCTTTTCTCCTCACAGACAGGTACATGCCTTCACTGCATACTGTAGGTGTGGTCTCCCTCTCAGGACCTCTGCCTGAGCAAGCAGCCCTGCCACCTCTGTTTTTCCCTGAACTGAAGCTTCTAGGCATTTCTCTCACCCCATATTTTAATGAATAAAAGATGAATCTACTTTGTGTCTTCTCTGGTGTTGTCTGTGTTGGTCTCTGATCTTAAAGGAATGTTTCAGCCTCACAATGAATCAAGGGATTCCCTAAATGGTATGTCCTCTGGTTAGCTGTTGCTATTCCTCTTGAAAGTGAATTAGGGTTTTGTTGTATCACCATCTTGGTCATGTTCCTTTAGAATTTAAACAAATATTATTCCATGGCACAGATGTTAAGTATGCGGATTCAATCCATAGAACTATAATGTCATAATAGGTCACTTCCCTAATTAAAAAGGGCTACATTTTTAATTTTTAAAGCACCTTTAGTCATGAATTTCATCTAATTGTACTATATAATAAATTGCTAGCATTAAAATTGTATTAGCTCTATAAAAAGTAATCAGTTATCATAACCATGATCATTAGTGACAAGATATTTCTAACAAATTATTGAAAATTAGAATGTAATTTTTTTTTTATGATAAGTATCTCTTTTAGTGACAGCGTATGGAGTCATGGCAGGGTCTGGGGATTGTGGTTCCAGTCCCGCACAAGCCAACATATTGAGACCTAGTCCACCCCCCAAAAAAAGCTGGGTGTGGTGGCACATGCCTGTAATCCCAGCTATCTGGGAAGCTGAGGCTGGGGATCACTTGAGTCCATGGTACCACTGGCAACATGAACCTGCAGTTTTGGGCAAAAATAGTGAGACCTAGTCTAAAAAAAAAAAGTATCTCTTTTCATAGAGTGCATTTAATCAATCAATTACTTCATACTTTAAATTTAATAAATTTTTCAGGGAGGAGCATATGTTTTGATTTCATTTCATTCCAAATAGTTTAGTAGACTAAAAATAAAAACCTAGTCATTAAAAATTCTGCAAATATAGTCTTAATACTTATGTCTTAAAAAGTGAATACTTAAAAAATTCTTGAGGCTTAATGATCACACTTAATTCAATTACTCAAATTAATACTGTAGTGAAATTTTACTCCATTATTATTAAAAGTCAAAATTTAAGAGCATTACCTCAACAGAATATTATTACTTTCTTAAAAAAGAAAGAGTGGGCCCACTGCGGACTGATAAGAACACCCTACAAAGTCAAGGGCATTGGAATTGCCAAAGAGCTAAATAATTCTTTCAAAGTATTCATGAGAGACATTAATGTTGCAAAATAATCATATAAGGAATCAATTATTTTAGAAACTCTGAAAGGTTAGGACTACCTCTATAATAAAGGAGAAATATGAGACATATGTATGCATCCAGGATTTGGAAGGATTTACTCTTAGAATAATAAAACAATTTGCTGAAAAATTGCCTTACCTTGTAAGGTTATTTTGATTTAAAAAAACCACTTTATTCTTATTAAAATTACTTATACAATCACTGAAAAGATTAGGAAAATGGATAGTTAAAACAATAAGATATTAAGTAAGGATAACATAATAAAGTAATTGCCATCAAGAAAATATCAGGGGAAAAATTTTTCTCTTTCTAGGTTCTTTCTTTTTTTAACTGACTATTGACTTATTTTTTAATTGTTATATGTAAATAATTGTGTGTGTATATATGTATATGTATATATGTATATATATATATACACACACACACACATATATACCCTTCACATCTTTGTATTCCCTGGAGTTCTCCCACCACCTCTTCTCCCTGGCTGCTCCCATCCATCCCCTCACCCCCAACTGTGTATTTTAGTTTGGTAGTCAACTTGTTTTGACATTTTCTCCTGTCTTTTTGATTGTTTTTCCTATATCCCATCCCTTCCCCTGACCCGTGCCCCTCACCCCCACCCCTCCATCTTCTTTCTTATTGCTGTCTGTCTGACCCTTTGGTCTTTTTTTTCTAGGTTCTTGACTGAGACACTCAACTCTAATAGAAGATAAAATAACAGGAGAAAAAATAAACAGAAGTTTAATAATTCCTTTGTTGCATAAGTCTTGTATGTGTGAAAAATTGAGTAGCTTCCAGAAATGACCCAAGCTATCACCTTAAAACTACCTTGTGTTAATATCAAAATAATGTGTGTCAAGTTGGTATGGGGGAAAACATGTTAATGGGAAGTTACCAGGAAAAGCATTGTAACATCATGGGTATGGCTACCATGCCTATTTAGGTCTGTGCCTTCTCCACTGATAAGTGTTCCTAAAGCTGTTATCATCCTTCCCTTTCTAGTAGTAGAAGGGAGAAACTGTTATAAACAAAGTTCCCTTAAATCACATAGACTTACATGTTTCTCATATCTTAACATAGTGATAAACATTAAGCAAGATGGAAGAAGTTATAATGTGTACAATATAAAATTTTAAGCTATTTGATGTATAGTATGATTTCTTATATACCTTGGATAGCTCATTAAGACTTTAGCGTACAGAGGAACAACAAAAAAATATTTGGAAGCAACATAATCTAAAATAATTTCATAATCATACAGGAGTTTACCTAAATATTTATTCAAACATTCATTAGACATATCTAATACACTTTGGCAATGTGGAATCTAAACTCCAGTGAAGAGTGGGACATTATTTTTAACATCATTATATCAGTCAATAATACATTTTAGAAATCTTTTTAGAAAAAGTCTCTTTTGATTATTTTATAACATATGCATTCCAAAATTTCCAACTAGTAAGGATGGTTGAGCAACATTGGATTATATACCTAAAATATGTCTCTAGATATAAAGACAGAAACTAATACTATAATCACTAGAATACCTACCTACTTTCCCTTTTTCCTCTTTATTTACTTACTCGGTAGCCTAACAAACTACTAAACTAATTTTATTTAATTATCCTTAAGTTCCACATGTCTGTGTGCAAGGCATAAATTGTTAGCAATATTCTTTGCATAGGCTGCAAGTTTTCCTTCACAGAACAGTTTATTTCCCTTCAAGATTTTCTTCCTCAGCTTTCTTTTCTTTTCTTTTTATTAATCACTTTGTTGTTTACTTGTTTGTGTGTGTGTGTGTGTGTGTGTAATATCACATCATTGCATTCCCTTTGGGTCTCCCTCCATCCTATCACCCATAAACCTTCATCTCAATCTTCTTGTGCTCCTCTCAGCTTTTCTTTTCTTTATTATTTCAGTATTTTGTAATTATCAGGCAATATTGGTCATGTTTGCATGGTTGTGTTGTACCACTTATTCCCCACCCTCTCCACATTCTTACTTTTTTAAATTTAATTCTTGAAATTTTATATATATATATTACATTATTGTGTACTGTGGGGTTTTTCCATTTACTTAACACCTGTTAACCATCTTATTCTTTTGTGCCGTCTGCCTCCCCCATTTTCTGAGCTGGGAAGGCATGTCATCATGAAATCTCAGCTTTTTTTTTTTTCAAGGAAAATTTTTAATGATAAAAATCAATTAACAAAGTCTTAACTAAAACAATCTATCATTAATTGACATTTTTAATTTTTGAACAAAATTTATAAAATGCAGATCTTGAAACTAAGTATTAGGAGAATATTACAAAGATAAACAGACTTGAGTGACTGAAATAAAAACAAAAGTTGAAAAATACATGGATGTGAGGGAGAAAAACATTAAATGCTTTTCTTTTGATTTGAAGTTAAAATTGGGAGACTTTCTTCAATCAAAGGCTATCAACCTGAATCCTGAATCATATGAGTAGGCTCCTTCTCTGCACTCAGTTCTGCATGCTTTCTTTGGTTTTTAAGTCCTAATTCTCAGAAATAAGCTTTGCCATAGCAGTCTTAGAATGCCAAGTCAGCAGGCCAGTAATGAAAGCTGTTTCTCTTACTGATGCCTGTTGTAGTTTTTCCTGGGGATCATTTCACTTAGGGCCAGTTCAATGATACAGTCTGTATTTTTTTTTTTTTTTTTTGTAACTTGTAGTGGTAAAATGAAGCTGATTAACTCAGTGAGATTCAAGCATGTCTATTAGAGCTGGCTTACTAATCTTGCCTATTTTTGTTCAGTATTTCCTACAACTCTACTAACCTAAATATCTTATTAGGTTTTCATTTCCATGCAGAAGAAAATTCATGTTTAACTGTTTTTGGAAAGACCTGATTTATAGAACAAAATCACAAAATATATTCTTATATGAAAATTAACTTTATGTATATGCAAAAAGCAACCAAGTTGAAGAAATAAGTTCAATGTTTTTATATATATGTACATCATATGACATTTAACTGAGATATATATGTATATATGTATATATACATGCATATACATGTATGTGTATATATATGTGTATATATATATAAATATATATATATATATATATATGAAGACTCAAATCAGTCTGCAAGAAAACACTATTTCCAGCTATTGCATTTTCGGACATATTCACATTCATAAGATGTTCCATTCAATATAAGGAGAATAAAAGGAAAACTCCATGTTCTTCAGAAACCCACAGCACAGGAATCAAAATAAGAATAACAGAACTTTCTGGTAATGATTCTTATGGGCAGATTCAGAAATTAGGTTTGAGTATAGAAAAGGAAAATGCTCTATGTCACGACATTTACTTTCATCGATTTCTATGGAATCCTTTAATAACTCGAGTTTACCAAAGTGATCAGCCAAAATTCTGGCAGAAATTAAGGAGTAGATCAGGAAATTATCCCAATAATAATTTATGACCAACTGTAGAAGAGAAGCTTTTTAAATTGAAAGAGGAAAATTGAAAGTAATATTATAGAATTATGACAGTTGCAGAAAGATTAAAAACCAGTGTTCATGTCAAAAAATACCTAGATAATACACTTATTCCAGCAGTATATAAGTCCACTTCAAAAGTTAATGAAAAAAATTAAAGTCATCTTCCACTTTAGTAAAGCAATAGTCAGTGTCATGGTGTGTTAATCTCCAGGTTATATTTTTAGAATACTGGTTTTCACTATATTTAAGTCATCTATTGACACACAAATTATAAAATTGAAGGCTTTTGTCTAGTCACTACTTTCAGTTATAAAATAAATGAATTAAATACATATTATGCCATCACTATCCACTACAAATATATTTTCATTTGGAATATAGTAGAGACACAAGTAATTTAAGTGAACTAAAGAATCAATATAGATGAAGATGAACTGAAATTATGTATGGATAAATCACTCATTTGTTGAAGCTTTTACAATTTTCTTATGTAATATAAAAATGAAATAGACATAAGGGAGAAAATGAAATTTCAGAACTAAGCAAAGATGTGTTGGAGTAAATCAATTCAAATGCATACATCTAACCCACCTACCTAAATAGTTAATTGGAACAAGATATGCATTGAGAAATCTAAAGTTTTGAAAGACCAGCTTCAAATGAGGACTCATAGGGAAACTAATATTACAAAGCAAAAAAAAAAAATGGAATCATTAAAACAGCAGTTCCCACTGGAATGATGTTAGTTAGAGTACATTAAATAAGATAATAAACTTAAAGGAGCTCTCACTAAGTTCTCAGACAAGATAAATGCATTATTTCAGTGGTCAGCAATGAACTTTGATGTGTCTGGAATGAATTGAGAAATCATGTATAAAACATTAGCATCAACGATGCAGTATGCTAAATTTTAATGTCTTTTTTACTGTTACATTGCAACATTTCTTGACTATGCTGAGCAAATTTATTAATCATTGTTGCTGAAATGGCCATTCTACAGGAATTTGTGGAAATCTGAATGAATTCATCTATTCAAAACAAATGGAATTATACCCAGTAAACAAACCAATTTTTAAATTTTCTCTTTAATATATATTAGAGACTTACTGAAATATAACTTGGCAGAACTTTTGCATTAGCTGAATAGGTTAAAAAAAATGTCAGCTCTAATATATTTAGTAGGCATTTACTATGTTCCGGCACTTTTAACTAAATAAATGGGTGTAAAAGAACAACTTTATTCAAATATTAGTTATGAATTTAATAAAGTTCCTAAGGTCACCAACCACTAGGCCCTGGACTGGCCGCTTGGATACAGTAAATATGACAAAGTCCTCACTGTCAAAGGCAGAATCAGAAAGACACACAGAATATCAATGATGGAGAAATTTTCTGACAAGTGTTATGGGAGAAGTGTTCAGGAAAGACCTGGGGACAAGAAGAAGGAAATATATTGGACTTGGGAAGAGGGAGAGCTTCTTCAGAAATGGGTGAGTAGTTCAGAAGATAAAGTCACAGATAATTGACAGTAGTATTTTTTTGCGACACCAAAATTTCCAACCTTCATTTTTCCACATCATGGTGATATTTATGTAGCCATGACTTGGAAGCCCTGTTGCTTTCATTGTATTTTCTACTTTATCTTTTTAGAAGCAAGATTTGTGGATTCACGAAAACACTCCACAAAGTGAGGTTGCATTTCTTGTGTGAATTGAGAGCATCAAAAGTTGCACACAGCTATATTGCCTTAACTGGGGCCTATTCAGGTTTCAACTCCATTTAGAGTTTACCCTTTGTAGTTTTGCCTACTATGGTTGGTAATTCATTCTCTAAATCAACCCACTCACTCACACACTCTAATGACTAACTTTTCCTTTAAATGAAACCTCCTAACTGAGATGACTCCACTTTCAGTTTGCTTAGAAAAATCCTAGCTAACAAAGTCTAAGATCTTAAAAAAATTACTAGTAATGATTAATTTTCATCACTAATATATTTATTAAAAACATTATGTGGTCACTAAATTCTTGTCCACCACATGAGCTCCAAATTCTGGGTAAATAAATGCATCATCTACTCTTCTGGTTTCACCCTGTCATGTTCCTGTCACTAAATAACCAAGTATTTATTTTGACGCATGAAGTTGGTATTTTATTCTCCTCAAATTTAAAGACAATGACCCAATCTTCACAGTAGTCGTAAGTAATATATAATATGCTAACAATATTTGGTTTTTGCCTTAGGATAACAAGCCAGTCAATTGTTTACAACTAGTAAAGATGGATTTTACTACAATATGGCTTAATCCTCCAGTTATATGAATTAAAAATGACACAACATTTTCCTTTAGGCTGTTACATAGAATTTAGTGTTATGCCTGAAAAAAAGAAATAATGGGTGCTATTGCACTGTCTTTTCCTCATAGCACTGTCATAAACTACATTTTAGTGCCAGATTTTATGTACAAAACAGCAAGAGAGAAATAAGGTACTAAAAGATAAGATTGTGAGTTATTAAGATGAACAAAAGAGGAGAAATTTCCATTGAGATTATATGCATAAAATATAACTATTCATCAAGATATGAATATATGTAATAGCCACCATATTTTATAATGGTAACAATATTTAAATTTGTTTACTTTCTGACTCTTAAAATTTTTTGTTTTCACATTTTTACCTCTCCAAGTTTCTAAATAGTAAGTGGTATTATTAACTTCATTTATAAAGTAGGGAAACAAACAAAATAAATAACAAAATAAATAAAATAAATAAGTATCTAACATCATATAATTTTAAGTAAGATGTAAAACAGATAATTTGACTGCTAGAAACCTTAACTTTTAACTACATTGCAAGCATATTAATTTTTAAGGTAAATACTGAAGTATTAAAAAAAACGCATTCCTCAATGACTTTTAAAATCAGGTAAACACACACATGTAGATACGATACCAAAAACAAAGATAAACAGTCATGCACTGCCAAAAATTTGCCTATTTTCACACCTGCTTATATCTATCCCTCCTCACATATACTTACTAGATTTTAGCAGTTTTTGAATTTTATATAAATGGAATTAAACCAAGTTTGTATTAATGATGTAAGAATCATCCATTTTATGTTCAACAAAAGTTCTTTAAATCATTGCTATGAAGTGCTTTATTAGGTGACTGCAATGCGTATGGTAATCCATTCTCCTCCTGATAAATATTTATACTATTTACAGTTTGAGATTTTTACAAACAGTATTTTTCTGAAATTTCTATACATGCTTTTTTAGTGCACATATGTACACAATCCTACCAGATATAAACCTTTAATTGTTGAGCTGTAGGGAGTCTGTATAAGATCACCTTTATTAAATACTGCCATATTTCCTAGGTGTTTAGGGACATGCAGAGGGAGAGAATTCTCTTTGTTCTATATATTCACCATCCCTAAGTAATTCCCATTGTCTCCTTTTTCTTTTTTTTTTCAATTTAGCTGTTGTGATGATTGGGAGTCATATTATGATTGTTTTTCATTTCTTTGATGATTAAACTGAGCATGTTGTATGTTTGGAGTATTTTTATATCTCCTTTTGTGAAGTGTGCTTTCTGACTGTGTATTAATTATTTGGAGTTCTTTTTAATTATGGATACATCTTTGTGGATGTAGCTTTATCTCATGATTTTGAGTTTAAGCCTACCCTTCCTGATGACTGGCACAGGGATATCAAATTTGCTCTGCTAGGCCCTGCATCACATATTCCAATTTCTTGTATTACATCTCTAAATTTAATCTATCTCTTACTGGTTCTGTTTATCTGGTTGAATAATGACAAATTCAACATGCTTTCTAAGATTGAGGAATTTCTCATCTATTTTTTTGCTTACTATAAGTTTTCTTTTTAGTCATGAATAGGTGTTATTGATCAAGAACTGCTTTGCATCTTTTGAATGATTATATGACTTTGCTCTATTAGCGGTAAGCTATGTTGATTGATTACTGATCTTCACCTAAACACATCTTATGAGGCCACTATTATCCTAATAGTAAACCAGACAAAAACAACACAAAAAGAAAACTATAGACTAGCTTACTTATTGAACATAGATGCCAAAATCCATAACAAATCTTAACAAGCTGAATTAAACAATGATTAAAAGGATCATACCCCATGACAAAGGAGCATTCATATCAGGAACATAAGAATGGTTTAACATTTGAAAATCAATTCACATAATTCATCATACCAACAAAGGTAAATATAAACTTTTTATTTACCCAAAGGATACAAAAACACTAATTCAAAAGGAAACCTGTATGCCTATGTTTATTGTAGCATGATTTACAGTATCCAGGATACAGAAACATGGACAACCAAACTTTGACAAAGGAGCCTAAAACATACACTGGATGAAGGATAGCCTGTTCAATAGATGTGATATAGGGTAGTGACGCAGTTGAAAATTGTATCGGCGCCAAAATACCCCGGTGGGTTGGGTTGGAGAGAAAGATGTGTGAGAAGAAGCAAGAAGTGCCAAAAGGCAGATAAAATGAAGGAGCAAGGCAAGGGAAAAAAAAACAAAAGGAGAGGGAGACAAGATGGTGGACTGAAAGAACAGGAGCATGTGGCCTGGCCAGGGTAAGCCCTCTGAAAGAGTGAGCTGGAGCTGACAAGGAACCATGGTAACTGGCAAAAGAGTAGCCAGTGTGGAGAGTGTGACATAGTGAGATAGCCAGGGATTTGGAAAGCTGATTTGTGCATCAGCATTGTGGAAGAAATTTGAAGAGCTTGGAGAAGTGGAGCAGAGCAGAACACTGGAGAGGAAGCAAAGAGAAGATGCTGGAGAAAGACTGTAGGTTGCAGTGCCTGCCTCAGTTTTGGAGGGGCAAAGGGCACCATCTTGAATATGTGTCTTTGGGACTTTGGGGACTGAAAATGGTGACTGAATTAAGATAAATGGCTACTTGTAGCTTTAAGGATTTTTAGTATTCTTGGTTAATTTCCCCTGTTAATAAGACCCTGATGTTACACTACATTTGAGTGATTACTGCTATGCACAGGTGAAGAAAGCTGAGTGACAGAAGCTGCATTTTAAGAGTTTTTTTCCCTGTGGCTTATTGGTTGGCAGTTTCTGCCCCTTGAGATCCAAATTCAAATGGTGTTTGGAAAACAAATGGCTGCATGCAAAAGAATGAAACTAAATTACTATCTCATGCCACATACCATAATCAATGAATAAGGATTAAGGACTTGTATGTAAAACCTGAAACCATAAAACACCTACAAGAAAACTATTTCATGACATAAGCTTTAGTGATACTTTTAGAGGTTTATCTCCAACACAAGGGAGACAAGCAAACAAACAAAAAACATCAAACAACTAGGACTACCTCTAACTAAAAAAAAAAAAAAAAATCTATATATTGAAAGAAACCATCGCAAAAAAGATAAGACATCTTACTAAGTGGCAGAAAATACTTGCACAAAAGACTGATATGAAAGATGTACAAAGAACTCATGAAACTCTAAATAAACAAAATAAATAGGCCAATAAAAATGGACAAATGAACTAAGCAGATACCTCTCCAAATAGATACCTCTACACTAAAATTGTCAGCAGACACATGAAAAAGAAATCTTCACAATCAAAATCTTATTATTGGGAAATGAAATTCAACTCACAATGAGATACTATCTCTCAGCTGTGAGAATGGTGCATATCAAAAAGACCAGAAATAAATTTGGTTAGGATGGGAAGAAAAGGAAACCCTTCTATACTCATGGTGGGAACACGAACTGGTCCAGCACTTACAAAAGGCATCATGGTTTTACCATTAAATATTAAACATGGGTCTGCCTATATAAGTATTTACTAAAAATTTATTAAAACACTAATTTGAAAGAAAATTTGCATCCCCATGTTTATTGCAGCACTATTTGCTATAGCTAAACTATGTATGAATGAATCAAGTGGTATATATACACAATGGAATACTACTTAGCAATCAAAAAAGACAAACTTGACATTTGTGCCAACATGGTTGAATCTTAAAAGCCTGCTAAATGAAATGTCAGAAGGAGAAAGATAAATACTGGATAATGTCAATATTATGTGGAGTATAAAGAAACTGGATTAATAGTCAGATAGAGACAAACTAAAAGACTATGGCTTGATTACTGACTACATATTTGAAACACCAAGTGGAAGAGGATGTAGGAGAGGAGAAAGAACAGAGGGAAGGAAGCAAATCATCTATGGTAGTGGAATATGGGTGAGTTGGTGGTAGGTACACTATGGTGGTGATACCTGATGAGGACAGCTCAATCTTACCTCAGCTAAAAAGATAAACTCTTGTCAGTTATGAAAACATGGGTAAAATTGATGGGGAGTATCTAAGTAAAATAAAACAGGAGGAAGCTAAACACTAAAGTGTCACATCTAAGTGGGATATAGACAGGCAAAGAATGAAACAAAACTAAACTAATAACAATCTGTAGAAAACTTACTGTAAAATTGAGGTTACCAAAGCAGAAAGATGGAGAGTGGACAAGAACAAAGTGTAGAGGGAGAGAACACAATTGATTCTAGTGTTGGGCTATGGGTGTCTTGGTGGTGGATATGGTATAGTAACAATACCTGAAGGGGAAGGTCTCATATTCTTAAACACAATGTTGCAAATAAATATTACCTCAATTAAAGAAAATATGTATTACAACATTGCATTCACCACCAAAGTTAATTTTTATCTTTTATCATAAATTTGACTCCTTCTGGCTAACTTTCTGTGTACACAAGTCATTTGAGAATGATTTTATTTTTTTCCTTCCCAATATTACACCTCATGCTTCATTTTCTTGTATTATATTATCTAGAACTTCCAAAATACAATTGAAAAGCATGATGAGAAAGAACAAACGTATCCTTTACCTGATATTAGTGGGAACATTTTGAATTTCTAATCTGTAAGTATGGAGTAAACAGTAAGGTTTTTGTAGTGCATATATCCTTTGTTCTGATTAAGTTGAAAGAACATTTTCATTTTTACTAAGTTGATATAAGAACCAACATTGATCTTTGTTGATTCTCCCCATTGCGTAATTGAATTTGGTCTTATCCTTACATTTTATTTCAACTCTGGCTTTTTCTTTATTGTTCCTCTTTTTGGTTTAAATGTGCTTTTATTTATTACCTTATTATTTAGCAATTTATTTCATTCCTTTTTAGTCTCACAAAGAGGTGTATCTTTAATCTAATAAATTTCCATCAGAGTATTTTTTATCAGAGTACAGTTTTAACTGTATCTCTAAAAGTAAAGTAATGACCTTGTGTTATGAAAGTTAATTCTAATGAACCAAGGGCTGGTTTGAGAAAAAAAAAAATCAATTGGGATCACACAGAGAAGAGAATAATTGGAGGTTGTACCCCACAAAGATCCAGTCCCTCACTATATTTAGACTACTTTAAACACATTATGTAGGTTTGATCATGTTGTATTTGTCTTTCTATAATGGCCTTAATTCGTTTAGCATGATGCCTACAAGATTCAACCACTGTTCTCTTGTTTTATGGAGGAATAATATTCCATTGTGTATGTGTATATATTAAAATTTTAAATTATACTTTAAATGCAATGCATGCACACATGCTTGAATTCACTCATACAGTAAAAAACAATTAAGTTATTTTTATCTTGACTATTGTGAGTAATGATGCAATTACCCTGGGATTGAAGATATCTCTTCGAGGTAATAGTTTAATTTCCTTTGCATATACATCTAAAGGTGAAACTGCTAGATCTTAGGATACTGTTGTTTTATTCTTTTGAGGAAACCATATAATTTTTCGTAATGGCAGTTTCAAAAATGTATCAATACTCATTAAAATCTACTCCATGATACACCAAATGGCACATCTGGAAATAGTTAGGAAATATACAAATAATGTGAAAAGGTATGTGATTCTATTGTTCTTGGTTGTGGGTATATTGCTGTAACTATCAGCAGGGGCTTTTATCTGAATTTCAGATCTATACTTCGATCTTTCATTTTTAGATGTCATCTAGAAGCAAATAGCTTCTGAGAGAGTATGCTCAGGGAAACTGGGATATATCATTAGCATTTTATAATACAATATATATTTTTCTCCTGCCAGAAGAAATCAATGACCAAATACCATCTAAAACCATCCTCTCGCTTTACTTGTCAATCTTTCTATTCCTGAAAAAGTTTCAAGATATCCAGAGCAGTTCATTTACAAAACACAGGTACCTAACATTGTTTTGCACTGTGGGAACACATATTCCAGTCTTACCAGCTACAAGAGTTTTATAACTAAATATCATATGGGGCAATTTTGTAGTGGTTTCCTATCATGGGTGTCAAATATAGTTTTAGTCTTTCCACTTTGACAGATAATAGCAAAATCAAATTATGAAAAAATCACTCTAAGATTGCCCAACTTCTGTAGATGCTACCCTACCTAACATTATTTGCAACCATTAAGGATCTAATAGACAATGAAATCAGCACAAGGCCACAACTACTAAGATCAGCCATATGCATGATACTACAAGGAACAGAAATGACTGGTAAAGATTTAGATTTTAAAGGATATTCTAAAATGTCCTCTTTTTAAAAGGATAATGAAAATAAATTTGCTTCTCCAGGAAAGAAACGTATGAAAAAATAAACAACACAATTAGATTTTTTCTTAATTTCTAGCCAATGTATTTGCTTTTAAACTTACAATTTTTATATATATTTATGAGTTTTCACAAATGCACAGAGTTAAGTAATTGCCACCATGATGTGGATGCAGAACAGTTTCTTCATCCCCAAACCCTGTTTGTGTTATCTTTCCCAACCCCTGCCACTGGCTGTTACTGATTTGGTCTGAGAATCATTTTTTACTCACACATATCTGTACTCAACAGAGAATAAGAGGAGAAATGAGCAGAGAAAATAAAAAAGAGTGAAAAACTTTAATGTGAATTTTTGAAGTATATTATGAAATAAAAATGTGTCAGAATGATTGAAGTGACTGATTATTGAAGCAGGTGACTATTTTAGACCATTCTTTTATGTGGAAGATTTCTTCTCCAACATTTCATTAAACTACCTGAAGAAAAATTACAAAGATTACAATTAATATCAAATATGCAAACAGTAACTTCAATATTATGTTACAATTTGAACCAATTGTCTTGATCTTCCATTCAGTCATTTTTTTAGGGGGGAAAAACAATATTATACTCACTGTAAAATGTTGGGGATTCGGTATAAAAACTGAGTACAAGCAAACCTTATTATCATATTTGATGTATGTGTTGTCCTTTTGTACTCACGAATTCTTTCTCTGAAAATTTGTTCCAGATGCTGAGTACAAAAGAAGCTTGTGGTTCTTATATAATTTTAGCCTATTCTATAAGCTCAAACAAATAAGGCTTTTGATTTAGGGTTGTTTAGTTTCAAAGAGATCAGTGTAGAAAACAGATTAGAAGCATGGATGGAGTGGAATTCAAAAAGAAACTATTCAGCTCAAAAGTTAAGCCATAGAAGTTCTCAAAATGTGGCTTCATGATGTGAACTGGAATCAAAGAAATAACTACATTCCTTTGTATGTAAGTGAGCTTTTAAATCAGAGGGTGAGTGTCTCAAACACTGTTCTTTGTGAAGAATGAATATCAGCCAATGCTAATTTCATATCTCTACCCTCTCAGGAAATTTACTAATATTTAGAGTGAAAAGAAAATGAAGCTTGCCTTATGTTTTAAAAATCAAAATTCATTCTGACAGAAATATTTTATCAGAAAATCTGTGCTTCTTTACCAAACTATCTTAGCTCACAAGAATAACAATAACAATTATAGCGACAACTGAAAACATTTATTGAGTATATAATATGAATATGTCAAGCACTCTTTTTAAGTATTTTGCATGTATTAACTTAATTCTTAAAACAGCATTGAAAAAATTATCTGCTTTTTACACAAAAATAAATGGAAGGATGATCAATTATCTTGGAAATTCCTGAGTTGTATACTTTTGGGATTTTCTATCTAGAAAAATAACTTTCCTTTCTCAGCATGAGAATAATGTGTGATGTGATACAAAAAATATAATTTTATATGCCTCTAAGATTTTCATATAATATAGCTGTTCAATTAAGACATGAAAGAAAACCTAAATCATGGAAAGATGCATATATATTTATGAAATATATAATGGTCTACATGTAAAATATATAGCTATGTGATATATAAGATCTAAAATATATATTTTCTTCTACATCAACTGGTCCTCCATAGATAGTCAGATTTGATGCATGCTTTTAAAAGACTTTCAATAACATTTCCAAGCTTGAAATACAAAGCAAATCTAAATCATAAAAGAATAATTTAACCACAATATTTATTTATGCCATGAAAACAAGACATAGTATTTATATTTTTGTCATTAAATTTGTATTTCCAAGCTTACATGGCAGAAATGTAAATAAAAGTGATGTTATTCTAATTATCCAAAGCAAGCCAAATCACACAAAATAAGTATTTCCTAGTTTAAATCTTCAAAAAATATCTCTAGGAATATATACTTTACAATAGCAGTCTGCATGCATCTGTAGATCTGCTTCCCAATTATAAACAATGTTGAAGATTACTTTTAAGAAAATTCTACTAAATTTCAGTAAGAACAGCTAATCATGATATTTGAGCTATCACTTAACTTCCTCTGCTTCCCCAACTTAGTATGACAGGATCTCTAATTAGGGATATAGCAAAGATAGAATTCCTTCTCTTCTCAGCTCCCTGTTAGTGACTATTGTGTATCACCAGGAAATGTTCCTAGTGATTCTTATTTTCTTACACTATTTCACAGAGGCCAAATTCCAGTTAAGTTTGGTGAATAAGTCTCAAAAACAGTTTTATCCAAATGGCACCCATTCACAGGCAAGAGGTTCTACCCCAAGAATCACAAATTAAGAACTTTAGGCCCAGTAGCCCTCCCCTTAGCTTCTCATAATGTGGAGAATTCATAGAGGATAAACAATCTGGAATGAAATAATAAGCTGGAAGAAGAAATATTCAGAATGGACCAAAAAAGATACTTGTTCCTAAATATCTTTACAGGACTATTTTGACCTGCTTCCTTCTTACTAAATAAGGAGCTCATTATTTTAACATTTCATGTAGTCGTTATGTTTTTAAATAAGTTGTGATTAAACTAATAGAAGAGAAAGTCAGACAAAGTTTTAGATTACATTAGTTTCTTTAAGGCTCTCCCTAGCCACCCACTTTCCTACCCAAGTGTCATAAGAACTAGGGAGACACTGAAATAATTATGGAGGATCCTGAAAAGAGTGGGCTTGTTGACTACTTCCTCTGGACTACTTCAGGGAGGATGCTGAATTCTAGAAAATGCAACTACTTGCTTGTACTACTCACTATTGAGGGAGGAAAATACTAGAGGAATTTCTTCGTTAGATTAACCTCAAACTGAGGGACTCTGCACGAGTAGTGTCATCTATGGTGTATCTAAACATTTATATATGCCTCAGTGAGTGCTGAGAAGAGAAGATGGATTAAAAGCAATCTGGTTTAACAGTATGCAGAAATTTTCCAACTGAAACAGAAGATCAAAGACTTTAGTGATGCATGCCAGCACTATGATCCAAAAGGCCAGTTGAATCTGCTTATACCCAGCTACTGTTATTTTGGTGACCAAACCATACTGTAATTTATATAAAAGTCACCTGTGTAACCAGCCAACTTCTTGTAATAGAATAAGGAGGTCAAGAAGGGATGAGGGATTAGGCTGTAAAATATTACTAGTATTTTCTAAAATAAGATGCCATGTAAAATATCCATTATTTACATTTGAAAGACTGACACACTAAATAAGCAAGTTTAAATGTGTTTGCTTAATCTCTTCAAAAACTATTAAAGGATATTAAAATATAAAGTCATTAGAACATAAAAAAGAAAAAAAGATAAATTAGCACTTTCAAGATGTAGTAAATTTGTCACTGCTTTACAGTTAGATGTTTTCTATTTTTTAAAGTTGATTTAAACATATGAAATAAATTTTGTGGTATCTTTAAAGAGGTTTAAGTTAAGGAATCCTTTGGTTATTTTTTTTTTTAATCTAAATACCTAGACTGGAAGAATCCTTTTTGATTACTAAAGCTTTAGTAGTGTCCGGATGAATTTCTAAAATGGTAAAGTCAAATTATTTTCTCCTGTTCCCAACAATGGCTTTTCCAAACAGTTTCCATTCTTAAATAAAAATCCATAATAACTTCACAGTTTCAGAACTTGCCATGACTTTCACAGTTCTCAGAAAAAAGATTCATTAAGTATGGATTTCAGAATTCCAGATATATGGAACTAACACATCTACAGTATTGTCTTTCTTCTTCTCTTGTATTACAAAAGCAAAAATACCCATCATGACATTAAACAACAGTGACATAGAATATCATTCAGCTTGACTCACTGTATTCTTACTTTTTTCTAAAAATAAATATCTTGCTATTGACATTCTATTAATATTGTAACATTCTCAAATAGCTCACGTTTTCTAACCAAAACAACTTCAAAAAAATTTTAAATAAAAATAGCACTGACATTGTGATTATATTCTCCTTTCCCAGCAAAAATTCTCAAAATACGAAAAGCAAAACTCATGAACTATCCACACAGTTCTGCAGCCTTCCTTCATTTACCCCTCAATAACTAAGATCTACTTTCTCTATTTATGATAAAACTGAAATTGCTCTCATTTAAACCATAATCGCTTATTTATTGTGAAATAAAATAGATACTTTGAACTTTTTGTGGCATTTGATATAGTTTATGCTCTCTCTCTCTTCCTCTCTCTCTCCCTCCCTCCTTTAATCCCTCCCTCCCTCCCTCTCTATGTGTGTGTGTTTTGGTGACTGTTACCAAAGGAGGAATTTTGTATTTCTCCATCCTTTTGGTCCCTGACAATCAGAGTATTTCAAAATATTTTATATTGGTCATCTCATTACATTAAAAAACCATTGTAACAATTTATTATGGGTGGTAATTTTGAGGAGGAAATAACCACTTAGTTTTTTTATTTTGTTTTCCCCGGATATCACCCACCTCCTTTCCTCCCTGACTATTCCTTCCCATCTCCCCCTCTTCCCCTCCAGTTGTGTACTTAAGTTTGGTT
>PVHY01021439.1:0-23896 GCA_004024945.1 Uropsilus gracilis
GGATCTCCAGAGTTTTCTGTGAGGTGGACAGCCAGGTCTTGCATGTCAGAAACCTCTCACAGAGTGGATGTGTGGCGTGGTTCTCCAGTCTCTTTTGTTGTGTCACTTCCAATGGTTGAGGTGACGTCATGTTGACTGTCTCCTTGCCAGTGTCTGTCCCTTGGTGCTGCTTCTGTCCCATATAGTTCTGGTATCTTGGACTGGGGACCAAACTCCCAGAAACTGGCAGTGGGTATGTTCCCTGGTGGGGACAGACTCTAAGCAGGTTCAGTTCCTCTACTTTCTCAAAGTTTGCAGTTCTGCCATGGGGTCGCAGGGATACCTATGTGGTTTTCCTCCCATTGTTGGAGAGGGAGGGAGCTTCGCTCTTGTTATACACATCTCTGGACCAGGGAATTGGCTCCCCAGGCCCAGAGACTTGTAGGTAGCATTCTGTGACAGGTCACCACAATATTTAGTCTCTCAGGCTCGTCTCCTGTGGTTCCAATCATGCATACTTCTGGCCTTACTCAGATAATGAAAGAACCTAGTACTGTTGTTTGCTCTCCTGGATGTTTGCATCTGGATTGTTGGTTTTCTCCTTAGTGCAAGTCTGATTGAGGTGGAAGTAAACTGGAGGGGGATCCTGGCCCCACGCCTATGCCCTGGCAGAGGCTGCCCACCACCACCCCCACTTATGGGGAGAAGTTGGGTCCCCCAGTCTGAGCTCTCTGCCCCTGGGAACTTGAGACTCCTGTGGTATCAGACTCACCCCACACCCCAGCCCCACCAGCAGCCTAGGCTCTGGCAGGAGCAAGCTGAAAGTCCTCTCTAAAGACCCCGAGTTATCCAGGGGAACTGCCAGCTCACGGCCCCTAAACTCACTAATGCCTGCTTTCAGTCAGGGCCTTCACTCCCCACAAAGGGGGGAGACAGAGTGAAGAAATGTTCTAAAATTGATTATGACAATGATATACAGCTCTATATAGAGCTAGAATATACTTAGAAACATAGAATTGCATACTTTAAAGACAAAATTGTGTACTTCAAATGCAGGAATCAGTATCTTGGAAAAACTTAAAAATTGTATCTGATGTTGGTTAAGTGGTTAGCTCTGGGCAGGCAGTGTGTCTACCTTTTACACCAGTGATTATATTTATACAAAATTCTTGTGAGAAAGAGACTTTCATGACTCTATTTTAGATGGGATACCAAGGTCAGAGAAGTCAAACAAATCACACAGCAAGGTGGTGGTCAAGTACCAGAGTCCAGCATTTGAGGCCCCATCAGACCTGAAACTTAAACCACCCCTAGTTTCATTTCCCAACCAAGCTCTTTGCTCCTCTTAAACCAAACCCCTGCCCAACTGACCTGGTTTTGTTGTTTTGTTTTCTTTAACACATGCATTCTTTCCAGCCTGAAGACTTTTTTTTTTTTGCATGTTCTGAAACAATCCCGCTAACCAACTTTTCTTCCCAAATCCATCTCTCCAACTAGTCTGTGAAATGAATATCTAAATATGAAGGAGAGAGAAAGAAGACGCTGACTCCTACTTTCCAAGCCCACGGCTTATAAAATAAAGGTGAAGGGAGGGACTGTAGGCTGTGGGGAGGAGGTCAGGCCCACTTCCTCTGCTTCCCAAAGACTTGGCCTCCCACCCATGTCAACAGCATTTGGAACCCTTGGCCTGGGTTTGGCCCACGCTGTAAGTGGAAAAATGCATATGCAGGAGGATGAGATCAGATTTTCCTCTGGGGAGTTCCTCAGGCTTAGGGTGGGCAGGTGAGAGGAGAGAGGTATGGCTCTGCCTATTTTCTGCCCAGCACCTAAGAACAAGGGAATTCCCTACCACCAACTTACCTTCTGTTTCTCCCTCAGTCCCCACCAACACAAAGACTTTTCTGGAAGCTTGTACAATTAGAGCACACATCTCTATGCATAATTATATTAACTTGTTTATAAATTTTTTTCAATTCCTAATATGCAGGGATAATGATGTCAGATGAGAACACTGAGGCTCAGTTTAGAAAACTGTAAGTTGCCCTGCTTTGTGTCTGCTCTAAAATTCAAACTCTGTCATCTCAGCTGGGGGTGTCAAACTCCATACTTTCAGGTTGACAATATAAATGTCCAAAGCTACCAGGTGGTAAAAACTTAAGAGTGTCCACTCACTTGAGAGCCTTGCAGGGAGAATTTTTTTTCACTTTTGAAAAAAATATTACTCTTTATTTTTTAAGGCAATTTTTTTTAAGTTCACAGCAAAATTGATGGAAAATATAAAAAGTTCACAGGTAACTCTGCCTCCACCCTGCATAACTCCCTCCCTTTATGGGCATCTCACACCAAGGTGGTGTATTTGGTGTCATAGATAAACCCAAGTTAAAAATCATTTTTTAACTATGGCCCACTCAAGGTCCATAGTTTTTATAAGGGGTCACTTGATTTTGTACTTTCTGTGGGCTTGGATAAATGACATGTATCCATCATTATAGCATCATACAGAATGGTTTCACTCCCCAGTGAATTCTGTGTTCTGGCTATTGATTCCTCTCTATCCGCCAACCCCATTCACCTCTGGCCTTTTTATCATATTTATAGGTTTGTCTCTTCCACAATGTTCTGTAGTTGAGATCTAAAGTATGTAGTCTTTTTGACTGCTTCTCGGCCTTTTGGCTAAGATCAAGTGTGGAATATGTAGTCTTTTTAGATGAATGTCTTTCAACTTTACAGTAAGCCTTTAAGTTCCCTTTGCCTTTTCGTGACCAGATGACTCATCTGTTTTCAGCATTCCCATAGTCTGGATATGCCATAATTTATTTCCTAAAGGACATTTTGTTTGCTTCCATGTTTTGGCAATTATGAATTAAACTGCTAAGTTAAGACTGCCAAGATGATTAAGATATATTCTGGGGAAGAAAGTTTGAGGCTCTGAAAATGTCTTGTTTCTCCTTAAAGTTTTGTCCACTAGTTTTTTCACCAGTGAACTTACTATTAGAGAGATATTCTGGTGGTAATTATGTATTTTCATCTATCATTCTATATTTACTAATTAGAATTCTTTTGTAAGGAAAATTTATCCTTTCCATTTTAAAAATTGATTCAGTCATGTATTTCAGTCTGTATGAATTTGAGGACATTTATTTAGTTCTTTGAACTTTAATCCAATGCTGTTGTTATTTATCTATCTATTCATTTATTTTGAGAGTATGTCTTGCTATGTTGCCCAGGGTAGTCTTGAACCTGACAACTCAAGTGATCCCTGGCCTATTGCCTCTCAGCACTTGGATTACAGGTGTGTGCCAGCATGCCTGGCTAACTGTTGCTATTATATTGTCCTCAATTGTCCTTACTTTGATCAGAGGGAGTTCTTTCAGGTCTGTTCCTATGTCCTCTGGCATTTTTTAAAAATACTTTCTGCAAGTGGGGACCAGCTGGAGCGGGCGGGGAGGGGAGGTGGTGGGTGACCCCAAGGGACTGAAATGATGTGAAATATATATAAATTATTTTAAAAATTATTAAATTAAAAAAATACTTTCTGCATTGCAAGATATTACAAGACCATTTTGTATTTTCTCTGTCTCAACTCTAGAATTATCCATTTTTTCTGAGAAGTCCTGGTTCCTTGTATTAGAAAATGGTATATAGAAACCAGTATCTGGGAGCAGTGTGCTCACGGCTACTGGGGTTTCATTGTTTCTGGGTCCTCAGTAGACAACTAAGAAATAATATATGTTATACTAACATAAATATTAGTAAAATATGCATACTAACACACATATACATGCATAGCTATATTTATTTTTATATCTATGTGTTTTGTTTTTTTTTTGAGACTAGGTCTCGCTATTTTTGCCCGTGGAACCCCAGGCTCTCGTTACCTGGGGTACCATGGACTCAAGCAATCCCCAGTCTCAGCTTCCCAGGTAGCTGGGATTACAGGCGCGTACCACCACGCCCGGCTATATTTTTGGAACTAGGTCTCGCTACGGGCCCCAGGCGGGACTCGAACCACGATCTCTAGCCCCGGCCGCTTCATAGGCTGAAGCTTACAAGCACGAGCCACCGTGCCCGGTCTATTTTTATATCTATGTTAAGAAAAACATTTCATCTTGATAATCCCAGTTCAATACCCTATTGCTTATTTATAACCTTTCAGTCACTAGCTTTCTATCTACAACATATTTGTTCAACACTAGCTTACTTCCAGAATTTGTGAGAAACAAATTTACTGACTACCAAGAGAACAGTGTTTGAGATAAATGTGTAGTTCAGATACATATTTGAGTGGGAATCCTCATAAACTAAGCAAACAACCCTTGAAGTTGTGACTTGGAGTAGGCCCTTGGGTCTCCAGTTTGAAGCCCTTCAAGTTCAATTTCTCAGGTCTGGGAAAACACAAGTTTGCAACCCTTTGCATTCATCCCTCAGGATCGGTCCAAAGGGAGTAGAATGGGGCCATGAAAAGTCCTGCTGGCAAACTCATTCTCTGGGTGGTTAGGATCTTGAAGGAAACATGGAAGCATTTTGCCCTTTCGGAAGTGGGGACCTGGATCAGTGAGAGTGGGCACAGTGGGTGGGGCAGTCCCTGTGGGTGAGGGCTCTGGCAACAGAACCTGCCAGGCAGGTGCTGGCCCGGGCATGCATCTGGCAAACAACTGTGGCAGGAGCTCAGAGGCCAGGGGTGCTGTACCCCTGGGAAGAGACTGAGTTTGGCTGGAGGCAGGTGAAGGAGCAGGCTGAGGTAGTTGTGGTACCTGGGGCTGATTAGACTTAAACTGAGCCCTTCTGGCTCCTCTGCAAGTGGCCAAAAGCACATGAGCCAACATTTACTGAGCTCTCACTGTGTATCTTAGCTCTGTTCTAATAGCTCCTTTTACCTGTACCACCCTTTTGTGTGGCCACTGTTATTCCCTCTATTTTACAGATGAGGCTCACAGAAGGTATTTCATTCTCAGATTTGTAGACTACAGCTTAGCTTGGCCTGGCTCCAGATTCAGAGTCCCTTAAACTTTGCATGATGTCTGGTTAGAGAGCTGGGAGTCTAGAGCAGAAACACACAATAGGCTAGGTGAATACAGTAATTTAAGGTAATTTTGGATGGGGCAAACAAGATTGGAGAGGAGGGGGACAGATTAAGGAAGGCCTCCTTGAGGAGGTAACCAGGTGATAAATATGTTCTTACAGATTGATCCACACATACAAATGTCTTGAAGTGTGTGAGGAACTGACCAGTGGGACTAGAAGGGATTTAGGCAGGGGGAGAACAGAACAGTACAGCAAAGACTTGGACATTTACACTGAATGATATAGGGAGCCACAGGAGAGTTTAGAGCAGGAGAGGGATGTGATCTGAGATTTAACAACCATGGTCCCCTCATTTAGAATGGTGGTTAAAGCCAGGCAGGGTGGTGCATGCCTGTAAGCAAGCGTCTATGGAGTCTTGGCTGGGACTGGGAATTGCGGTTCGAGACCTGCCCGGAGCAACACAGCAAAATCTAGTCCCAAAATATAGCTGGGCGTGGTGGCAGACACCTGTAATCCTAGCTACCTGGGAAACTGAGGCTGGGGGTTGCTTGAGTCTGTGGTACCATGGGCAACGGGAGCCTGCGGTTCCACGGGCAAAAATAGATAGACCTAGTCTCAAAAAAAAAAGAAAGAATGGTTGTTAGGGATGGAGTTATCCAGGTAGCTCCTGACATCTGCCCTAAATGCCAGAGCCGGAGGTCCCAAGGTAACTACTCTATGATGAAGAGGCAGGCACATGGAGGTGACAAGTTTGTGTGCAGACCACATGACCCACTGCCAGAAAAGCCTCCTACCACTCCATTGGGTCCTCCAGAGGTGAAATTGTCACCTGGGAAGTGTGAAGCAGCCACCTTCTCATGCCAGGGTGTGACTCCCTTTCTCAGAAGGGGATCATTTATCTAGTGCCTGATATGTGCCAAGAATGGTCCTGCTGAGTTTGGGGATCATCAGGGGTCATGCCAGCAGACACATTAGGTTTGATCACATAGCTGTGGGACATTAATGCCACCTGCCCCAGTCTGGCCTTACTGGCTGTAATGCAAAATGCATGTTTTGATAGGGAGGAGCTGCAAAATTGGTTCTGTATCCCCCAGAAATGGAGTAGGCAAGAGCACTGGATCTCCAAGGGGGGGTACACACCTGGCCTGGCTGCCTCTCTGGTCTTTCCCCAAGTAGTGTCTAGGACACTCTCACCCAAAAGGTGGTCAGCAGAGGTTGAGCTAGCCAGAGGGAAGGGCAGTATCCTGTTGAAGGTGGTATCAGCCAGGTCTAGCCCCCTTTTCTATTTGTGGCCCCTGGTCTGACCCGATGAGAGGTGGTCTTAGCCAATAAGCTCCCGGGAATTTGAGGTGGGTATTTCAAAGCCAGATGGCACTAGCCTTTGGAAGAATAGAGGCCTGCCATAATGTGGAGAGGGACACAGAAAGGCTCAGCACTGAGACGTTCACTCAGAGGATACTCAGGGGACACACAGGCTGTATCTGAGCAGGGCACGTGGTCTCTACGCCAGCAGTGCCTACCACAGATGAAAATCCCTGCTCTGGTGAGACTGACAGGCCAGGACACCATAAAACAAGCAAATCACATTGTCCATAACCATAAGGGAGGGGGAACTGGACAAACGGGGAACAAAACCAGAGCCTCTTTATCTGGGCTGCTCCTCCCTTACACTCACCAAGCCCGCGTGGGAGGGCTGGGGAAACAGGGAGGCGCCTATTTACGAAGTCGAGAAAAGGAGGGGACTGGGGCTACAGCGGGCGCTGCTGAAGACCTGCCCGAAAGTGTGCGGATGAGGAGTCCTCGGCTTGGACCCAGAGATCTCATTCGCAGGGGACGGGAAAAGCGGGAAAGACCCAGGATCCCGAGCACAGACAGGACCTCTACACTGGGCGTGGGGTGGAGGTAAGGGAGGAGAAGCTCGGACTACTGGCAGCCCCCCTGAAAAGCCCTCCCCTTCCCGCAGCTCCTGGTCCTCCCATCGCGACGGAGCTTCCCTGGGAGAGCAGCCCAGACCCGAAGGGGGGAGCTGAGGGATCGCCGGTGCCAGTCGCCGCCGGGGTGCGCTCCGGTGCTTCATCGGGTGGCAGGGGCTGCCAGACACGGGCCGGGTGCCCGGACCTCAAGGGGAGGGGGCAACTGCTGGCCATTGCCAGAGGTCCGCGTTGCGGGCTGCCCCCTTGCCTGGCAACTCGAGTCCAGCTTCCCAGCTGAGCACCGTCCATTAACTGGGCTCCAGGCTGAGCGACTTCTTAGGGCGCACACGGGGGCGCAGGGGTGAGTTTACGACACCCGTCCCTTGGAGGTGCTGGAGAGGGGTCTGCCCTAGTTGCCTTGCTTAGTTTCCCCAGGCCTTTCCTGGGGGGGTTGGGGGAGGCGATTCTAGGGCTGTACCTTGGGCCCACTTTGGGGGTGAGGGTCCCTGGGATCCCCAGCCTCGACCTCTCTGGGCTCGAGTTTTGCTGCCTCTGTTCTGTTGCCTTAGCTAGCTGGGGTGACACGGGTGTGTGTGTGTGTGGGGGGTGTGGGGACTCAGCGTGGAGAGGTTGTGAGCCTCTGCTCCAGGTCCCCATCAGAGAGTTCAAGCTTTGCCTTGTGATCCCGGTTAAGAGCTTCCCGCAGTGCGTCTGAATTGTGGGAGGTCTAGGTTTTCTGATCTGTTTACAGAGCCCTATATGATTGTGTAACTGTTTTTGACTGTTTCTTGGGGGAGCATGAAAACCTCTGTCCTTGCTTCTAAGTCAGTATTTCTTTTGAGCCTCATAGTCCTCCTCTGTAAATTGGGACTAAGGACAGCGTTGCCAAGGATTAAAGGGAACAGTGACAGGCAGGAGGTGTTATACTTTAATGACATATATGCTTCTCTGCAGGAGCCTGTTTGTGCCATGTGGACCCTGTCAGCTGCTCTCTGGCTAGGTCTCTGTAATAACTTTACTTTCTCAAGGGAGTTTTGTGGTCTATAGCAGCAAACCAGAAGGTGTGTGGATTCTGGTACTAGTCTGGGTATGGGTGAAGGCTGTGAAACCATGGCCTGTATGACTGTGAGACCCCATCAGCCTGTGACTGAATTTGTGTATCAGTGTGTCACTTTCTTGTGTCAATGTATTTGCTTGTTTTCTCAGTGGGGTGTTGTGTCTTTGTCCTTGTGGCCCTTGTCAGTGAGTTTCTGTATTTGCATGTCCCTTTCTCTGGGTGGTTGTATCCATGTGTATCTTTGTCTGTTTACTACTGAATACACCTCCTGATAACTCTGCCTGTGTGTGAATCACTAGTGTCTTTTTATGAGAATTGCTAGTCTTTTTTCTTTGGGACAGTTTGACACTCTGCCCTCTTCTGATATTATTTGGGTGTATTTTTTTTTTCTGCCTGTCTCCACGGACACCCACTCCCATCCCCAATTCCCTCTAGGCCTCAGCCTGTGTAAGCCGTGGTAGGCAGGGGGTTCAACCTCGAGAGAGTTGCTGGGAACCGCGACCCTCCCCTCCCCATTTCTGCCTGCCATGCGCCTCCTCCGCAGGATCTGACACTGTGCCCGCCTCCTCCGCAGCCTTGCGGCGAGCAGCCCATGGAGTCGGGGCTGCTGCGGCCGGCGCCGGTGAGCGAGGTCATCGTCCTGCATTACAACTACACGGGCAAGCTCAGAGGTGCCCGGTACCAGCCGGGAGCCGGGTTGCGAGCCGATGCGGTGGTTTGCCTAGCTGTCTGTGCGCTCATCGTGCTGGAGAACTTGGCGGTGCTGTTCGTGCTCGGTCGCCACCCGCGCTTCCATGCACCCATGTTCCTGCTCCTGGGCAGCCTTACTTTGTCCGACTTGCTGGCGGGCGCCGCCTATGCCGCCAACATCCTGCTGTCTGGGCCACTCACGTTGCGCCTGTCGCCTGCGCTCTGGTTCGCGCGTGAGGGAGGTGTCTTCGTCGCGCTCGCCGCATCCGTGCTGAGCCTCCTGGCCATCGCGCTGGAGCGCCGCTTCACCATGGCGCGCAAAGGACCCGCGCCTGCTGCTCGTCGCGGGCGCACGCTGGCTCTGGCTGTGGCTGCCTGGGGTGTATCACTACTCCTTGGGCTGCTCCCCGCCCTGGGCTGGAATTGTCTAGGCCGCCTAGACACCTGCTCCACGGTCCTGCCGCTCTACGCTAAAGCCTACGTGCTCTTCTGCGTGCTAGCCTTCGTGGGCATCCTGGCAGCCATCTGTGCGCTCTACGCGCGCATCTATTGCCAGGTGCGGGCCAATGCGCAGCGCCTAAAAGCACGCCCTGGAACTGGTGGAGGTTTCTCCACTCGCCTACGTCGCACACCGCGCTCGTTGGCGCTTTTGCGCACACTCAGCGTCGTACTCTTGGCCTTCGTGGCGTGTTGGGGGCCCCTCTTCCTGCTACTGTTGCTCGATGTGGCCTGTCCTGCACGCGCCTGCCCGGTACTACTGCAGGCTGACCCTTTCCTGGGCCTGGCCATGGCCAACTCGCTTCTGAACCCCATCATCTACACGCTGACCAACCGCGACCTGCGTCACGCGCTACTGTGCCTTTTCTGCTGTGGTCGCCATCCCTGCTACAGAGTATCAGGTGCTTCCCGGCGGACCGGAACGGCCGCTGGAGTTTCAGGAGGCCTGCATCGTTGGCTCCCCCCTGGCCTAGACGGCAGCTCCAGCCACTCGGAGCGCTCCTCACCTCAGAGAGGCAGACTGGACACTAGCGGTGACACCGTAGGATCCAGCGCACTGACTACAGCCCGGACCCTAGTTCCTGCGCCTGCCGCAGATTGACGCCTGGTTCTCCGTTGCCCTCCTCGGAGCTATTTTGCAGAATTTTTCTTTACAAATAAAGAGATTTGTAAGAAAAGCAAAGACAGTGGAGACAAAATAGACACAGGGAACGGTAGTTTATTGACGCTCTAAACTGCAGCAGTGAATAAACAGACAAAACTCCCTGCTCTTGTGAACGTCACATTCTGGTGGAGACAGAGCCAACAATGGAGTGAGCAATGCATATAATTCCAGCGGCAATGCAATGATGTGATGGTAGTCAAGAGATGCCTCTTTGAGGTGGTGAGTTGTGACATGAACTAAGACATATCACATTGCCCTAGCAACTCCTAAAAGAAGGTCTTTTTAGGATGAGGTAATAGCAGGTGCAAAAGCCTTAAGGCAGGAATGTGCCTCTGTGGTCTATAGAAGCATGGATTCCCTTTGGAGAGAATACAAATGCAGGGAAATGACTAGACAGAGGGTGTGCTCATTTGTGGGCCCAGGGGAAGGACTTTGCTCTTTCTCTGAGCGAGCTGGGGGCCATAGAGGGCTCTAGACAGAGGAGTGACTTGACCTGTGTCAGACTTTTACAGATGCTTTTGGTCTTGGTAGAAGGCAAATATGGAATTTAGAAGAGCAAGATGAAAATTCACTAGCCCAGGGAGGTGATACTAGGACTCAGGCCATGAGGATTCTGGGTACATTCTGAAGGCAGTGGACAGGGGAGTTGAGTCTGGAAAGGAGACAAGAATAACTCTTTAGAGAAGAGGGCACCCTAAAAATTGACTCCGGAAGACTTGGCCAATTCTTATGTAAAACAAGATTTGAGTATGGTGTTAGATCCTTCATAAAAATATAATAGGCCAGGCACGGTAGCACATGCCTTTAATCGCAGACTACGAAGCAAGGCTGAGGCTAGGAATTGCTTGATTCCGCGGGTTCGAGACCCACCCGGGGCAACATAGCGAGATCTAGTCTCAAAAAATAGCTGGGCATGGTGGTCCGCACCTGTAATCCCAGCTACTTGGGAAGGTGAGGCTGGTGATTGCTTGAGTCTGTGGTACCCCTTTGGTCCACGGTACCTTCGTGAGCGTGCAGTTCCCTGGGCAACAAAGTGAGACAGTCTCAATAAACAAACAAACAAACAAATAAAAATATTAAAAAATAAAAATAAAAAATAAATTAATAAAAGCAACTACAGCTTATTGTGCTTAGTCACCCCCATTGGTTAACCCAGAATACTCATTCCTAGTCTAACCTGCAACTTTGCCAAGTAGGTTTACTTACCAGAGTTTGATAGATAAGGAAACTCCAGGCAGTGAGTACCTTGTCACCTAATAAGCCAGGTTGTCAGGCTCCCAGATCTGGAGAGACTCAGGGCTGATGTCAGACTCCTTAGGTAGCAGTAGGAGACTCCCTTCCTCTCAGGGGCTCGGGGGTCGTGTGTGTTGGGGGGCGTTATCAGGGTCCAGACGTTTTGGCCACGGCCTCCAGTTTTCCCCAGGGACATACTTCTCTGTTTCCAGGCGGCAGAGGGGTTGGAAAGTAAAGCTGAGGTTGGAGGGACCATGCGGACTCAGATTGTGAGCGCCACCTTCCGAGGGACTTTGGAAATGCAGGCAACTGCAAATTAGTGTTTTGGGTCTCAGCAATCTTGGGGCCCTGAGCCTCCACCCACTAATCTCAGGTTGTTCTTGTGGACCAAACCCATGTGAATCCAGCTCATTTCCTGGAAGACAAACATACTCAAGTCCTAGATAAGTGTCCCAGGACGTTCCCATTACTGAACCCAATTCCCCACCAGGCCTGGTGTCCCTGCCCCCAAATTCCTTCTATCTTCCAGAAGAACCTGAGACACCACTCCATTCTTTATGTGTGGTGATAGAAAATATATTCACTTATTCAGATTTTACAAAATTCAAAAAGTAGAGGTCACCTCTCCTGGATGCAATCATTGTGGAAATTTCCAGAGCTGTTCTATAGATAAATGAGCTTCAGAATACATACATTGTCTTTCCTTTTCACAGAACTTTAACACTGTTTTGTGTCTTGCTTTGTCCACTTCATAGTCTAGCTTGGAAAATATTGTGAATCCACACCTTTTGAACTGTCTTGTCCTATTGGTTTGGGTTATCATAAAACCAAAGATTGGGTGACTGACAACAGGGAATTATTTCCCACAGTTCTGGAGGGTAGAGGTTTGAGATCAGGGTGCCAGCTTGGCCAGTTTCTGGCGAGGGCTTTCAGAGCACAAGCTTCATGTTGTGTCCTCCCTGTGGAGAGAGAAAGAGCTTTCTCTTTGGTGTCTTTTCTCACAAAAGCTCTAATCCCATCACAGGGCCCCACCCCCATGACTCATCTAAGCCTAATTACCAACCAAAAACCAAGTGCTATCACATTGGAATTGGAGCTTCAGCATGATTTAGGGGGAGACAAAATCAGTCCATAGGATTCCTTTTTTCTTTTAATATTAAAAAATAAACACAAACATAGCAAAATATTTTGCCTCTTTTATCTGGCTGTATGGTATGTACAACATAGATTTGTTAGCATTTTTTAAACCAGAGAGGGATATGTGGAGGCATTCAATACTTTATACAAAGCACTGCAATTAACTCCTGTGTATATACATCCTCCCGTGTGTGTGTGTGTGTGTGTGTGTACCCTGAATAAATCTGTATACAAGTGACACATCTGGATCACAGCACCTGTGGGATTTGATGTTGAGACTCGAAATTGCCTCTGGTGCCTTCCAGGGGCCTATAGCAACCCAGACTCCAACTTGGGTTTAGTTCCAGATCCCTTGTGCCCAAGTTGAATCCTCCAAATTCACCCTAAGGCAGAATCCTCCAAATTCATTCCTTAAGGTGGAATTCTTTCTTAGATCAACGATCTGTTCAACCTAGCTTTTCCTCCTGTAATTAATTCATTTCTCATTGAGGCAAAAATTAATTTAATTAAAAGTTAACTTTATATCAAAAATAGCATAAATGGCAAATCACTAACCATAATATTTATTAACGCTAGCTTTTGCATTTGATCCTCACTATAACCTGTTCGGTGGGGGGCCATTATCATTGTGCAGGGAGGAAATTGAAGTATAGGGTCACTGAAGTTACCCGCCCACCCGCTCAGAGCTAGAGCGGCACAGCCGCGATGCCAGTTCTAGTAGGCTATCTGCACCCGACTCTAGACCGCAAGGAAACAAACAAAAAACCCTCGCATAGCTGGGTTATTCTAGCTGAATCCTGTGACCTTTGGGCTACAAGGTGTTAATGGGAAAGAAGCTCGGCGCTGAGAAGACTAAATCCAACAGATGGAAGCGACAGGGCGGAGAGGGGCCGGACCTGGCCCTGTGCCTGTGTCCGACGCCCCATCTTCGCTGTGGGGCGCCGGGCACCTGAGGGCAGGGCGGGGAATCGCGGCTCCTTCCTTGCCGCACCCTCTCCTCTCTCCTCGCCTCCTTGCTCGGCGTCCCCCACTCTACGACCGAGACCCTGCAGGCTGCACAGTCCGGTGGCCGAAGTTCCCTGAGGCTTATCGCGCTCGGGTGCCCGACGGCGAAGGTTACCCGGGAGCGAGCTCCCGCCTGCCTGAAGCCCCTCGGGTTCCCCGGAAGCGCGGCGCGCGGGTGGCGCTGCATCACCCGGAGTCGCCGCCCGGCTCTCTGGCATCCCCGCCCTGCAAGCGAGGCCAGCCAGGTTACAGCGGGGTCGAGGTGAGCGCGTTGGTGGGAGGGTTGTCCATTATTCGGGGTGCGAGCAAGGGGATGCGAGGCCTCGAACCCTGGGCGCTGATTCCCGGAGATTCCGACTCTGCGGCTGGGTGAGCCCAGGGCTGCGGTCCCTGGTCCCGCCGCGCGGAGACGACGGGCGCTGTGGTTGCCGTGCTGGGACCGTGCAGCCCCGCGCAGCCCCGTGCAGCCCCGTGCAGCTGTCCCTCTCCCGTCCCCGCCGCTGGAGGCCCGGGGCCGCGGAGACTTTTATTCTGACACGACCGGCGCCCGGCTCTGCTTAGTCACGGTGACCTGCGCGCTTCGCGCCTCCCCCCGCGCGCGGCGATGGAGGCGCCCGGGCCTGGGCGACGGAGGCGGAGCTCGAGCACAGCCATGGCGGGGTGAGTGAGGCGGTCTGCGCCGGGGCTGCGGGCACCGCGGGCCAAAAGCGCCACGGCGGCCCAGCCCTGGGGCTGGGGAACGGGGCGCCTCTGGCCGAGTCGCTTCGGGATTCTCGCGGCCCAGCTGAGGGCCGAGAGGGCGCGGCTGGAGGCCGATCCTTTTGTTAGACGGCGCGACTCACAGGGTGGCCCGGGAGCGACACAAGCCGGGAGAGAGGCCCAGGGAGGTCGCTTGGTTTGACAAAGGCCGGGGGACCCCAGGACTTTGGGAAGTTTGGTCTGCGCTATCGGGTTGGCAGCCGAGAGACCGCGACGGTGACGGTCACTTCCTCCCTTCTCCGGGCCTGGCTGGCTGCTCAGGCGGGGCATGCGCAGTCCCCCACTTGTCGACTCGTGGGGGGAAGTGCCCAGTGCCCAGGGGGCACCGTTGACCGGTCTGCTGAAGACTGAGAGGCAGACCTGGGGCCTCCAAACGGCCCCCTGTGCCCGGTGGGGGAGGGTGCTGTGGCAGACACCAGCGTGATGGGCAGCCAGCCAGCCATACTTTCACTGACCCCTGCTCAAGTGCCAGGCCCCAGGCAAGCAAGACACGGGGGAGTCACATGAGAGGGTGGGCACAGCCCCGATTCTCACTTAAGGCTCCCTGAACTCTGAAGTGCTGAGGTCCAGAGGGAGGCTTCCCCTTAACAAGAAGGCAAAGATCATTCAGCTCCTTAAAGCACTGTGGTGAAAATGAAACAGAGGAGACTATTCTATGCTGAGCTCCTGGAAGGATGAAATAAGGAATCTGAAGAGCCTCTTGCAAGTTTTTTCCCCTTCACTCCCCCCATAACCCCTTCTCCTTTCAAAGCACCTCATACCCTGGCCCTCCAGTTTCCACAGGTTTCATGGAAACCCTTTTTTCCTGTAGTAATCATCTCTCATTACACTCTTTCCTGGTTCTCAAGAGTCTGTCTTGTAAAAAGAACTCCCATTTCCCACCCCCTTCATAAGTCCTACCTTCTTTCTCCACTTATGCAGAGGCCTGGACCACCTTATTTAATGTAATGGCCCCCAAGTCACATTGCTGTGATACTATTGTCATTTTCTTCATGACCCTGTTTTCTGCCCAAGTCTTGCTTAGTTGATTTCTGGTTCTTCCCTCTCCCAAGTAACAGCTCTGGGAGGGCAGTTTTTGTCTCACTTGCTCCCTGGTGCCTAGAAGAGAGCCTGGCATGCAGTAACTGTCCAATAAATATTGGTGAGGTGAATGAAGGAATGAACTTGACATGTTCTTTGAGGGGAAGGGCCACTAAATAGCTGGAACAGAGTGAGCAAAGGGGGGAGGTAGGCAGCAAGGTCTCACAAGCCACTGAAGAGTTGTACTCTGTGCCTGTGAGAGTTATGTGTGGTGGTGGTGGTGGATTCTGAGCAAGGAAGGAATATCGTGTGATCATTGTTTTAAGATGGACCCTTGTGCTACAGAGGCCATGGAGCAGTTAGCAAGAGCAGATGCGGCTTCACCTGGGGTTTGGGATGGAAAACTGATCTAAGAGTTGCTTTATTTTAAAACAGAAGACCTGGCCTCAGTCCCTAGCCCTGTGATCTCCCTTCTCCAGGCCCCTGAGTGCCAGTGGTGGTGTTGTGCCTTGTCACCTGGAACTCCATGCAGCCAGAACCGAGGCCTAGTGGGGCTGGGGCCCTCAACCGATTTCTGCCCCTGCAATCACAGCGCCCAGAGGGGGCAGGGGACGCAGTGATGTACGCCTCTACTGAGTGCAAGGCTGAGGTGACCCCCTCTCAGCATGGCAACCGTACCTTCAGCTACACTCTGGAGGACCACACCAAGCAGGCCTTCGGCATCATGAATGAGCTACGACTCAGCCAGCAGCTGTGTGACGTCACGCTGCAGGTTAAGTACGAGGATGCACCAGCTGCCCAGTTCATGGCCCATAAGGTGGTGCTGGCTTCATCCAGCCCTGTTTTCAAGGCCATGTTCACTAATGGACTTCGGGAGCAGGGTATGGAGGTGGTGTCCATCGAGGGCATCCACCCCAAGGTCATGGAGCGTCTCATCGAGTTTGCCTACACAGCCTCCATCTCCATGGGTGAGAAGTGTGTGCTCCATGTCATGAATGGCGCAGTCATGTACCAAATCGATAGCGTGGTTCGTGCCTGTAGTGACTTTCTGGTGCAGCAACTGGACCCAAGCAATGCTATCGGCATTGCCAACTTTGCTGAGCAGATTGGCTGTGCTGAGCTCCACCAGCGTGCCCGAGAGTATATCTACATGCACTTTGGGGAGGTGAGCGAGCAAGAGGGGACTTGGAATCAGGCCTTGGGGGTGGTATCAGAAGGAGCAGGGACAAAAGAGTGGTCATCACCATCTCCCAGGAGCTGGAGGAAAATTGGGATCTGAGCTTCTATTCTGCACATCTAGGGCAATTCTGGGAATTGGCCAAGAAAAGTAAGGCTTTTAGGGTCTCTAGGGTCAAGGGTAGTGACAAGGTGCAGTGAACTTGAAAACAGCTCTTCCCTGGAGTGCGCTGAGCTGAGCCCAACATTTCAGGCAGTCAGCAAATACTTATGAATGCATGTGACATACTGCCGGCTGTAAATGTGGATGTTTTATTTGGCCCATGCAGTGTTGTCCTTGTTATGCTTGTCTATGCTAAGCTTGGTTTCATTTTCACTTTTAAATGGAGGAAGTTGTGAGCAGAAAATAACAGGAGGGTTCCTGAAAAATCCCAATGCTGACTGAGTCTGAATTCTTAGGTGAGGTACCATTGGAGGTGACACACTTGAGATGAAAAGTGTTGAATGCTTGCTGTAGGGCAGCGCCTGTTCTAAGCGATTTCCATCTTTTAAATTATTGACTCATGCCAGCTCACCTAGGATTAAGTACTACCCTTAGAGAGTCCTATACTTTGAAGTGCTTTCTAGAAATTTTCAAAGTCCTCCTCCAGTGACTGGGACATTGGGCGGACACTCCCCTTGTCTCCATTCCCTACTGTGGAGTTGACCGCATGTCCTGAGGATCTCTGACAGTAGTCCTAGGGCCTATGGCTTCTAAGAAATGGTCCAGAAATGGGGTTTATCTGCTCACCTACATGATGTTTCTCTCACGGAATTGCATGGGCATAGGGTATCAGAATGGTGGTGACCTGCTAGTGGTGGGGTAACCAAAATTATTTATATAGACCATTATTAGACAAGAAATATTTCCCCAGGGACTCTATATGCCCTGGGAGTAGTACTGATATGATGATGTCGCTACTAATGTGAATCCCCCTTTTACCGAGAAGGAAAACCAAGGCAGAGAGGATTTCAGATATTTGTCCAAGGTCACACAGTTAAGAAGTAGTGGGCTGAAATTGCAATTCAGGATATTTTCTTCCATGCCTATACTTTTCTCCCTTAGAATATTCCGTTACTTTTACTTTTCCCTTTTGAGTTAACTGACTTTTTTTTTTAAAAAGTAATTTCATTAAAAAAAATGGCTAATGCTAAAGATTTTTTTTTTGATACAAATGCTACATTTGCCCTGCCACCATATATTTGAGGTTCTTACTATTTGACTTCTCACTTTACAGATGAGGAGATTGAGATTGTCAGAGGCAGGTGGAGTGGTATTATTAACACCATTGAGGGGTGGGGGGACACACAGGAGCCTGCCTATCTTGCTAATGCCATCTGCAGGTAGCCAAGCAAGAGGAGTTCTTCAACCTGTCCCACTGCCAGCTGGTAACCCTCATCAGCCGGGATGACCTGAATGTGCGCTGCGAGTCCGAGGTCTTCCATGCTTGTATCAACTGGGTCAAGTATGACTGTGAGCAGCGGCGCTTCTATGTGCAGGCGCTGCTACGGGCTGTGCGCTGCCACTCGCTCACGCCTCACTTCCTTCAGATGCAGCTGCAGAAGTGTGAGATCCTGCAGTCAGACTCCCGCTGCAAGGACTACCTGGTCAAGATCTTCCAGGAGCTCACTCTGCACAAACCCACACAGGTGATGCCCTGCCGGGCACCCAAGGTGGGCCGGCTCATCTATACTGCCGGTGGCTACTTCCGCCAGTCCCTCAGCTACCTGGAGGCCTACAACCCCAGTGATGGCACATGGCTTCGGTTGGCGGACCTGCAGGTGCCTCGCAGTGGCCTGGCAGGCTGTGTGGTGGGAGGGCTGCTGTATGCCGTAGGTGGCAGGAACAACTCCCCTGATGGCAACACCGACTCTAATGCCCTGGACTGCTACAACCCCATGACCAACCAGTGGTCACCCTGTGCCTCCATGAGCGTGCCACGCAATCGAATTGGGGTTGGGGTCATCGATGGACACATCTATGCTGTGGGCGGCTCCCATGGCTGCATCCACCACAACAGTGTGGAGAGGTGAGTGACAGGGTCAGGAGGGCTGGACGCCCAGGGCCCTATGCTAATAACCTGTGCTGTTTGGATCTGGGGTTTCCTCTTGCTGTTGAGTGCATATCTCTGTACCCTGCCTTCAGGGAGTGGAAACCTCAAGTCCATGTGAAACTCCTGAAAAATGTACGGTTGGTGACCTCAGCTGGTGTGTCTAGACCTGGGAAACTGCTTATAGGGCTGTCATAAACCTACACAGCAACTTTGTGAAGATCTGGAAGAAGTCCCATCAGTTTAAAAATTGTCGCAATATACTAATTTTGGAAAAACCTGATACCTCACTGCTGTCTGTCTCTAAATTGTAATAAATGGATGTGTGAGGTGTGTCATGTGGAAGGTGCCTCCTTAGGTGTGGTGCCTTTGTGCAGCATACATCAGTGCTTGAGGCCAAGCATTTTGGACATTAAGCTCTTTTGTTGCTTGCCCTCCACTTCTTTTCCAGATGTGTAATCCAGGATACAGTGTCACAGAATTCGTTTAACTCCCAAGCCCTCCACTGGAGATGCCAGAGATCTGGCATTGAGGGATTTGGGGGGAGGTTGGGAAGTGGAAATTTTAAGGAAATGCCTCAAAGTCTTCTAACATACATGGTCTGTGAATAGGGTGATGGGATGGTGCGGCACCCTTAGCAGGCCACTTACGAGAAAGAGGCACTATTAATTACCTCAGGAGTGCAGGCCTGAACTGGAAGTGCCCAGTGCCAGGACAGCTGGCACATGGTATGACCATCCATCTTTGAGCATCATACTTGAAGAAAATCTATTTAGGTCATCACTTAGTTGTTAGAAGTGAGGTTCTGGTCACGAGAGGGCTGGCTCAAACCCCAGCTCTACAATTTCCTTGGTGACCCTGTATATGCCATTTCACCTCTCTGTGCCTCCATCTTCTCATCTATGAAGTGGGGGATGATAATGATAATGCCCTGGCCTAGTAGACTGGTGAGAACACACATACACAGCACTGGGCCTGTGTGTGGCAGTGGTGTGATTGAGGCAGCAGGATCCTGCAGGCATATATGTGACCTTAAGCAAGTGGCAGCTGTAAGCCATCTTGAAAATAGAGCTACTGATGGCTTATTCTTTGGAGAATGACTGTGAGGATTAAAGATCAAATATATAAAGAGCTAGCAAAGTATTGGGCCATAATGTTCCATGCAGGTTGGTTATGATCACTGTTTGTCATTGTTATTATGTCTCTACAGGTATGAGCCAGAGCGGGATGAGTGGCACTTGGTGGCCCCCATGCTGACCAGAAGGATCGGGGTGGGAGTGGCTGTCCTCAACCGTCTGCTCTATGCTGTTGGAGGCTTTGATGGGACGAACCGCCTCAATTCTGCTGAGTGTTACTACCCAGAGAGGAATGAGTGGCGAATAATCACACCCATGAACACCATCCGGAGTGGGGCAGGTGGGCAGGGGTTGCAGGGAGGGGAACCTGAAGGAACACTCTCCACTCTAGGCAAAGCCTAGCCAAGGCCTGAGTGTGACTTTTTTTCAGCCTTGAATCCTGTGTGTCCACAGGAGAGCTAGATTCTGACAGAGTCCAAGCTTCTGTCTCCCAGGGTCCCTCAGGAAAGGAGAGGGGAGGGATCCCCCAAGAAGGTGGTGACTGGGGTCAGGCACTGGAGCAGTCCCCTTCTCTGCATGGTGTGCTCTAGGAGTCTGCGTCCTGCACAACTGTATCTACGCGGCAGGGGGCTACGATGGTCAGGACCAGCTGAACAGTGTGGAGCGCTATGATGTGGAGACCGAAATGTGGACTTTCGTAGCCCCCATGAAGCATCGGCGAAGCGCCCTAGGGATCACTGTGCACCAAGGGAGAATCTATGTCCTCGGTGAGGCCCTGGGGATGGGGACCTGGGTGGACAGGACTAACAACCAATCCCAGTCGGAAGGCTCCTCAAGGCTTCTTTCTCCTCTTCCTTTCCCCTGTCCTCGGAGGGAGTGACTTTCCCCTCCGTTCTCCCTGCAGGAGGCTATGATGGTCACACGTTCCTGGACAGTGTGGAGTGCTATGACCCAGACACGGACACCTGGAGTGAGGTGACCCACATGACATCTGGCCGGAGTGGTGTGGGTGTTGCGGTCACCATGGAACCCTGCCGGAAGCAGATTGACCAGCAGAACTGTACCTGTTGAGCCGTTCTTGTTTTTTGGGCAAAAATACCATCCAATGGAGAGTGTTGTCATTTTTGTACAAAAACCAGGACAAAAGCAGAGGCCGCAGAGCAGATGTTGTGCTCTAGGATGAGAGGCCAGGATGCCTCAATGCTAAAATGACAGCCCGAAAGAAAAGAAGGCCAGAGAAGCGAAGACCTAGAGAATTGCCTGAAAGGGAGTGCAGAAAGTGTTCCCTGGAGAGAGGTTCCCCCCTCCTGCTATGCCAAGACTAGCTCTGGGTCCCACACCAGCAGCCACCACCTCTCTTTGGAGTGACAACAGGTGCTGAGGTCAGGTGTCTCTGTGATTGGATCATGGAGGTTTGGGAAGGGGCCAACAGAAGCCCCTCTGGAGGTGTAGACCCCAGGGATGGGCCTGTACATGGAAACCACTGGATATCTCTGTTCTGGACAGCCATTTTGTTGATAAACAACCTTGTAAATTTCCAATGAAAATAAAAACTAGTGTCTTCCACCCAGGCTTTCAGCTAGATGTCTTGAACTCAGGGACAGAAAGGACTGAAATACACTCAATGATTTGCTTTAGACTTTAATTTGAAACCATTATCTCTGCCCATGCATCTGGATATGTAGGGCATCTTTCCCCCCATAGACCAGCCATGCAGGGCTCACTTTATCAATTTTAACTGCTTGGAAGACATTGACCTAACTCATTGATATCTCTCCAAGGGCTCTCAGATCAATTTCAGATGGAGAGACACATAGGAAGATGAGATAGATAGATAGATAGATAGATAGATAGATAGATAGATAGATAGATAGATAATTTAAGGCAAACTATCTCCAATGCCTTTCAGTGCAAATCTAGCCATTTTTATGTGCTGCTATCACAGACTGAGACTTTTATTTAGGTGGCTGGGCAGTAAAAGGCAAAAAAAGACAAAGAACTTCTCAAGAACCTTTGGCAAAAGACCCTTCTAAAGAATTTTTGTGAAGGTAGTAGGCTGCCCAGATTTGTTCTCCCACCCATCAACTCTTCCTGCTGTGGGGGCAGACAAAAAAAAAGAAGTCAGGTTCTAACTATAGGGAATTGGGCCAAGCATGGTGGCGCATGCCTGTAAACAGCAGCTTAGGAGGCCACGGTCGGGGCCAGGGATCGCTGTTTGAGTCCCGCCGGGGACACATAGTGAGACCTAGTTCCAAAAAAATATAGCTGGGTGTGGTGGTGCATGCCTGTAATCCCAGCTACCTGGGAAGCTTGAGTCTGTGGTACCCCAGGCAACCTGAGCCTGCGGTTCTACAGGTAAAAATAGCAAGACCTAGTCTCAAAAACAAAACAAAAAAAACCCCACTAACTATAGGGAATTTCACAGTTGTATCCCAGGGAAAACCTGATGCTTCCTGTCTGTGTAGCGTCACTTAGTGCACCTGAAGACTGCCTTAACTACTGTTCTGCTCCTCACCCTAAGTAAGATTTTTATGGAACAAGAAAATAGATCAATGTTGGCTGCATAGGGGAGGACTAGGAGCTGTAAACATCTGGATAACCTTTTAGCATTTGCAGAGTGTTTCTATGGAATTTCACTTGTTCCTGGGTAGGGCTGTGAGCTCAAAAGGACAAGACTGAATTCTTTACAAATGAGAAGCAAAGGTTCAGAGGAAGTAATTTGCCCAAGGTACATGACCACTAACTAGGGAAGATTGGATTTGACCCCAAAGCAGCCTTTTGTGAGAAAGGATATCAAAGGGGGCGGGGGAGAGAAGGGGCATCAATGTGTGTATCAGCAGAAGTTCTAGAAACATCAGTCCAATTTAGAGTCCCGGAAATTTACATGTAGAGTATTTGCCAGATGCTACGCCGCCTATACCAGAGTGGTTCTTTTTTTTTTTTTGAGACTAGGTCTTGCTATTTTTGCCTCTGGAACCGCAGGCTCTCGTTGCCCGGGGTACCACAGACTCAAGCAATCCCCAGCCTCAGCTTCCCAGGTAGCTGGGATGACAGGCGTGCACCACCACACCCAGCTATTTTTTTGGAACTAGGTCTCGCTACGGGCCCCAGGCGGGACTCGAACCGTGATCCCTAAGCCCCGGCCGCTTCATAGGCTGAAGCTTACAAGCACGAGCCACCGTGCCCGGCCCAGAGTGGTTCTTGAGCCCTAGTCTTATCAGGTGTTTGGAGGGATTTGATCCCTGCTTTTGTTAAGGTTAGTTGACTGAGTTCAAATAAGTTAGGTGAATAGTTTCTTAGCTACAAAAATGGTACTTGGCTACCCAGAGTTCACACAGGACTCTGGGTCTGTGTGAACTCCTGAAACAGCAAAGGTACTTTTTAGATCTTAGGTTCTTTTGGAATAAAATCAGTTTATCTAAACAACTTGGACCCCTTCCAGGTCGCTGCGCCTAGAAGGGAGGCCCCGGACAGGTAGCGTCCTCTCGGAGGGCACAGAGGCGTGCAGGCCAGCTGCACACTGGAGGTGGGGGGGGTAGTTGGGCTGGCCCAGAGGCCTCCATGAGGCCTGGGGCTCCCACCCTTCCACCCGCTAGCCAACGAAGAGCAAGGGTGGAGAAGACCCTGGGGTAAACCCCCCTCACCCCCCAATCGAGAGCCCAGGAGGGGGGACGGATGGGGTTGTAGCCCCATCCACCAGTGGATGGTAGTTGTATGGCAACCATCTGCAGCCCAGATCTGAGAGGCATTTGCCCCCAGGCTCCAGCCCAAGGGGGAATTGGAATGGCACATGCATGGACATCTGGGCCCTGCCCCCACTCAGGAAGGTACTGGAGCGGGTGAGGGGGGGAGGGTAGGGAGGTGGGTGGGCAAGTGGGTGGGGGTGCCCCCTCCATTTCATCACTCTACAGCTAATCATCAGGAGGAACAAGAATATATATAACACAAACCCATCATAAAATGGGTGAGGAGCCAGGTAAAAATCCAGCCCACAGCTCTGCACACCCTCTTTGTTTAGAGGGAAGATACCACGGAAAGCCGGGCATGGTGGCTCGTGCCTGTAATCATCAGTCTACGAAGCAGCTGGGGTTAGGGAATGCGGTCTGAGTCCTGCTTGGGACAACACAGCGAGACCTAGCCCCAAATAGCTGGGTGTGGTGGCGCACGCCTGTAATCCCAGCTACCTGGGAAGCTGAGGCAGGGGATTGCTTGAGTCTGGTACCACGGGCAACAGTAGCCTGCGGTTCGGACAAAAATAGCAAGACCTAGACTCAAAAAAAAAAAAAATAAAGAGTCTTGTCTACAGGCAGTGGCCCCACAGCAAAGCCCCAAGGGAGGAGACCTACCATCAGCTGATGGCTGTCCCTTCGAGGATCTGCTCTTCCAAAACATACGGCGGAGTCATGCCCCAAAGCCAAAGACCTGAAGCATGACTGAAGGAGCAACAAAACGAGGCACAAACTGCGGAGATGAGACCCACCAAGACCAAAGGTGCTCCGAAAGCAGTACAGGAATGATAAACAGCACGTTCTACCAAGTCCGGGGAAATCGCACCCTCACCAAGGATGAGGAAA
>PVHY01021440.1:0-23897 GCA_004024945.1 Uropsilus gracilis
ACCTGGATGTACCTAGAAGAAATCATTCTAGCAGAAACGAGCCAGATGGAAAGGGACAGAAACCAAATGGTTTCACTAATATATGATCAACCAAATGAAACTGCACAAGAGGAGAATGGGGACCAGCTGGAGCGGGTGGGAGGGGGAGGTGGTGGGTGACCCCCAGGGATTGAAATGATGTGAAATATAGATAAATAAACTAAAAAAAAAATAACAAGACCTAGTCTCAAAAACAAAAGAGACCACATACATATCTGGCTACCCCATGGCAGCCATGGTAGGAAAGAGGACAATAGCCTCAGAAATAGTCATAAGGTAACTTACGGGGGGGGGGGGAGAGAAAGAAGTTGGTTGTTAGCTTATTTTGACTTTTTCTCCTGGCATTTTGTTTGTTTTTTCTATGTCCCATAAATTAGTGAAATGATTTAGATTCTGTCTTTTCCTTTCTGACTTGTTTGTGCTAATATGATTTCTTCTAGGTACATCCAGGTTATCTCAAATTCATCAAGTTTGCCATTTTTAATTGATGAGTAATACTCCATTGTGTATATAGACCACATCTTTTTCATCCATTCATCTATTTTGGGACATTTGGGTTGCTTCCATGTCCTTGCACAACTAAATGGACAAGAAAAATTTAAAACTGTCAGCAGAACTGAAGCACAGAGCAAGAGAGGGGGAGAGGGGTAATATCAAGGTAGGAATGGCCACGAGAGATTAAGATGGTTCACAGGTGATAAGGTGATGGGAAAACCTCAGGGTAGACAATGATGCATATATATATATATATATATATATATATATATATATAAAAACTGTGCAATCAGTATAAAATTTTTTTTCAAAAAAAAAAAGTTTGGAGCAGGTGAGTGAGATAGTCAGATGTGTATCTGAGAAGGGAAATTGGTCACTCAATTGCCGAGCTTCTATTTGAACAAGGGAATAGGATGACCTCTGGGTTGCCCAGGTCCTGATTCCACCAGGAAATCCAAAAGTCCTTTTGAACTGGTGGATGAACATCTTGACTGGAGAGCTCTTCTCTCCCATCCTGCCTGAACATATGGAGGACCAGACAAATGAGAGGTGCCATGTTGGAACAGAAAGCACTGAATCCTGAGAAATGCTGTCTCGCAATCTCCTGCAGGGGGGAGGCCAAGACCCCCATGAACCAGGACATGGACCAACACAGAACAAACTGTGATTCTACTCCCCTTTGCTCGCCCCCCCCCCAGGTGATCCTGTTCCTTTAAAACGTTTCCCTCACTCTCCCCTTGAGGAACCAGGCCAACATTATCCTATCCCAGCACCGATTTCCATGCATGATTCTCTACTAAAAAAAAGTTTGCCTAGTTGACCTGAAACTCTCTGGTGAAGTTTTTCTAGTACAGGGTCCCTGGGTCCACATATTGGGATGGGGGTGGGGTCTATAGTCGTCAAGGTCAAGTGGATCTGAGATGTTGTCTAAAATATACCTGGAATATTTTAAATGAATATTTGCACACATCAAAGACATATAAAATGACAAGAGGTTTAAAACGACAGTGGCAGACAGCGACTGAATGCTATTCCTCCTCAGAGTCTTTGATGTATGTTTCAAGTGTTAGACAATAAAAACACTTGGTTGTCTAATGACTAAAGTTCAGATGAACAGTTGTAGATGAGTAGCAGATATTCATTTTTCAAAGTAAAACTAGAAAAAAAAATTTTCAAAAAAATACTAGATCAAAATTCTGTTTTACTTGATGGTATTAACAAAATTGTCTTCTTCCTCCTGTCTCCTGGGTTGACTCCTGGAAACAGAAGAACGACATGAGTGAAAGAATAGGTGAGATCTGAATGAAGACTATGATTTGGTTAATAGAGCTGCACTGATATTTAGTTCATAGATTGATAAATATGCCATGTCCTAAGATGCTCACATTAGGGGGAGCTGAGTAAAGGCTGGATGAGACCTGTCTCTACTATATTTATGATTCTTCTGTAAATCTATCATGCTGGAAAATAAAAAGTTTGAAGAAAGGCAGAGAGAAAGGTTAAATAGACTAACGTAGACAAAGGGGAATAAAAGCACCTGTGAGAAGTCTACAAGCATACACAGGTGTGGGGGCATGTGAATGGACCTGTGTGAGAAAGGGTGAATTTATGGGAACACTTAGCTCTACTATGAGGCAATGAGTGGACCAGAGAGCTTGCATCACCCTGAGCCTGAGACCTTCTTAAAGTTTAAGCCCTTAGGTATCTTGCTTGTCTTCTACCCTAAATCCAGTTGTTTAATAAAACTGACAAGGGGGCACCTGGATTTGAACCAGGGACCTCTTGATCTGCAGTCAAATGCTCTACCACTGAGCTATACCCCCATCATGGCAATATAGCTCCTATAAATACTTATTCTACTTTTATGAGTTAAGTCATATTCATAAACCTCTTATGGCTGAAGTTCATTCTAGAGTTAGGCTTAATTCCATTTCCCTTCTAGCCACACCACCTTTTGCTCTTCCCAGGGCCAATAACTCTGTTCTCCCCAGCACCTAAATTTCAGTACTGTATTCTTAGTCTAATTTTCTTATTTAAAAACACTCTGCCTGCCTATAAATCTCTGGGCACATCTATGAATATTTTAGTATTATGGGTCACCAATGACTATTAGACATAAAATAGATCTTAATTGGGTATCCACCAGGGGACTTCAGAGGTTCATAAATAACTCTGGGAAGAGGTTGGTGTGTGCATGTCCTTTCTATTGTACATGGTGTCATCAGTTTTTCAAGGGGGACCTCATCCAGGCTGAACTGACCTATCTTATAACTTTAGAAAACTGGATCTCCCCGAGTCCTTTGACACCTCTGGATCTGGAGGGGTGATGCCTGAGACATACCAGGTTCCTTAAGTCCTCATTCTTTAGGACCCCAGGCAGCCCAGGCAGGCCAGCTCAGCAGAGCTTATATCCCTCCACACCCCACTCACCTTTGGCCTCTCTCTGACCCCCAATAGGGGGCTTCTCAGCTATGCAAAATGAACTGGAGATCGAAAAGGAACAACAACACATCCTCAAACTTGAGAAAAGGGAAGGAAGGTTGTTTGCTAGACTTCAAGCCAGTCATGCTAAAGCTAAGCAATGTTCTGGAGTGAAAACTCTGTTCCTTCATCTTCCCAAGGGCCTTACCAATGTGGGCACACTCACTAAGTTGCTGGGTTGGCCTTGCAGACAAAAATTTTTAAAACTCAGGTAATCTTAGCTCCTTGTAAGCATTACTCACTGGAATTTTGTCACACTAGGAAAGCGAGTAAAAGAGTGAAGTCATGGAGAGTTGTGTTCTGAGTTCAAATCCTAGACTAGCTCTTCGCAGCTTTCTGAACTTGAACCAATCTCTGAGCATCTCCAGGTCTCAGTCTCCTCTTGTAAAATGAAGATACAGATAGTATCTTAAGAGGTGTGGGAAATAGAGAACTCATGCAAAGATCTGGGTTAGTGCCCACCATAAGCACCTGGGACATTATTTACTGTTCAAGTAGGTGTGAGCTACAGAAGATGCTAGGGTCAAGCCATAATCTAAAGTAAAAAGCAGGGGGCACCTGGATTTGAACCAGGGACCTCTTGATCTGCAGTCAAATGCTCTACCCCTGAGCTATACCCCCTTATGTATTAAAGCTCAGTTTATAGACTATCTCTCTCTATACATGGCCTTCAACATGCCTTCCAATGGCTTAGAAAGCTATAATTAGAGGGAGCGTGGCCTGCAAGAAGTCTGAGCGTTACCAGCCATGGAGAAGTTTATGATAGAAAGAAAGGACAGGATTTCTGACAACTAAGTTCCCTAAGTCCAGAAACTCTTCTTAGACTCCCCAAACCCAAAGCCCTCCTGTCTGTCATACTCACTTAAAGCAAACATCAGTGCCAGGTAAAATCTACCAGGCTCTCCACAAGTGCAGCATTGGTATCATGGATGATGGGATACCGTCCACCCTTCCTTTGGCAGGGCTCCCAGTCACCAAGGTTGTCATTGCTCCTCATGATTTATCAGATCTGAGCTTGTAAATGGCACTCAATAGATAATTGTGTTAAACTGATTCTAGGAAAGAAAGATGTATAAATAATGATGTGTGTGAGATAGTTTTTCCAAACCACAACAGTAAGGTAACTTTAGTCATCAGAAAACAGATGGTCAGTGAATGACACTCTTATATAACACAACTTGCCTGAGACTTGAAATAGTGTCAGCTCCAAAAGGTCACTTAATGAAAACAAGCTAAATTCTGAACAAGAGTCTCCTAAGCAAGTAAATTATTTCTCCTGTCCTCACCACTAAATATTCCTTTCTGACCTCTAAATACCACCATACTTGGAGCAACCTGTGTCTCTTGGCTCATAAACATTTTCTCTCATTCTAATAAATTGTTCGGGTGCTTCTTAGGGGAATCCTGCATGTTGAAACCTGTTGGGAAGTCTCACTTCTCCCGATGGGCCAGACCACACACCGTATTTAGGTTTTTCCAAAGGATCCTAAGTTTGGGGCAGTTATTTCATGCTAAGATTGTGGTTGATTGGGGGCCCAGGAGCAAGGAAGAGACTCCATTCTACTCTCTCCCTGCCTCAGCTTGGAACTGAGAGCTAAGAAAAGCAGCACAATGCAAGCTTTGCTCATTCTTTTCTCACCCTAGACAGAGGTGGGAGTTGAGATTTTAGCACTAACAGATGTGCTTGTGCTCTTTTTAAATAATCCCAGCTCTGGAAGGGAAGTAGAGATACTTTATTCCAAACACTGAGAAATACAGAGGGAACCTGAAGAACTTAGCCAGGTGTGGTGACGCGCTCCCAAGTGCTGGGAGGCAAGAGGCCTGGGATCGTTTGAGTCTGTGGGTTCGAGACTACCCTGGGCAACATAGGAGACCTGGTCTCCAAAAATCAGCCAGGCGCCATGGCGGGTGCTTGTAATCCCAGCTACCTGGGAAGCTGAGGCTGGGAATTGCTTGCGTCCATGGTACCCCGGGCAACTAGTTGAGTCTGTGGTACCCCAGGCAACATAGCAAGACCTAGTGTCAAAAAAACAAACAAACAAACAAACAAAAAACTTGCTTCAAAGAACATCTCCAATTCCAGCTCCTTGGAGCCAGAGGCCCCAGCATTAGGAACAAAGTAGGTGGTTGTATGGTAAATGCGTCAGTCAGGCTTTTCCACCGTTAGCTTCTAATAACCAGACCTGGGATGTTGCGCCCTCCCTACGACTGCGCGTGCCTGGCCCAGTGCGCATGCGTGAGTGGACTCACCTGGACCTGGGAGGCGAGGCTAAAAGGGTTGTGTCGTTCAGAGTGAGGGGACGTGGAGGAGGAGAGAAGAGAGCACAGAGAAAGGCATGAAGATTCCTGGGGGGCTGGTCCCAGCTCCGGCCCTGTCTGTGTAACTACTAGAAACAATAAATAACCCACCAAGAGCCTGAAGCTTGCCCTATAGTTGTCATCAGGAACCGGATGGTTGCACTACAGTTGTCAATAAACATTTGTAGGCATTTATCAAACTATCTCTCTATGTTATTGAATCAAACATCCTAGTTTGCTTGGGAATTCTTCTGGCTTGAGCACAGAAAGCCTTGTGTTCCAGGCAATCCCTCAGGAAACCAGGTTGGGCTTAGTTGATCACCCTGGATATTGCCTTACTTTTCCTCTTCCATCGCATTTCCCAAATGTAATCATTCACTTTCCACTGTTATATTTTTTACCATTTAAGAATACTTCTTAGACTAGTGTTTATTATTTGTCTTGAAAGCAACCCACTGGTTTTTTATTCAACTTCATCCTAAGCAAAAATATTCTTGATCTCATGCCAATTATATTTCTTTCTGACACTCATCAAAACAAATAGCTACTGAAATGAAACTATATTCAAACACAAATGGCACTTAGAACTTAAACCTTGCAGGATTCTAAGCAATTTACAAAGATTAAGTCCATGAATCCTTACAACAACCCAGAGAGAAATTGTCATCATTACAAGATCACACAGCCAGTACATTTGTCCACCTGTTTCCAAAATCATTTAGGATCCTCAGTGGCAATCACAACGTGATGGTTAATTTCATGCAGTAACTTAACTGGATCACAGGGTATCCAGACATTTGGTGTCATTATGCCAGATGTGTCTGCGAGGGTGTTTCTGGAGGAGATTGACCTTTGAAGGAACAGACCAAGTAAAAGGAATGGATCCTTTTTAGTGGGTTCATGTCCAATCCACTGAAGCCTGAACAAACAAAATGATGTAAGAGAGATAGCTACCCCCTATCTGACTGCTTTGAGCTATCAGTCCTTTCCTGTCTTCAGAATCAAATTAAAACCTCAAGACTTCTGGGTCTCCAGCTTGCTGACTGCTGGTCTTGCAGATTTTCAGCCTCTGTAATAATGTGGGTGAATTCCTCACTACATATGGGTATGTATATTTGTCATATATTTATTGTATAGGCTGTGTTGACATAATGGGGCGGGGGGCATCACCACGGAATGGAAATGGCTCCATTTCCCCCAAGCCCCACTTCTGTGCCTCCAATGTCTCAGAAGGCTTGGATTACCACTCCGAGCATGCTAGGAACTGGACTTCCTGAATGGAACTGCTCAGAAGGAGGATGGAGAGAAAGAGACTGCTCCTGTCTTTGCTCTTGGCAACTTCAGTGCCTTGAACAGATGGGCTCTTCAAAGACAATGGCAGCCTTCGCTTGACAGTGCGGTGTGTTATCCAGCTTGGAGGGTACATTGTGATTTCCAGGTCTTTCCCAGACCTCTCAGCCCTGCTCAAACTGTTGCTTGTTTTTCCCTTCTGAGAGGTGCCGGAACGTGTCCTCCTGGTAGCTCAACTCTGGGCCCTGCTTGATCAACTGGGTATTTGCCCAAGAGGGGATGGGTGCTTTCAGAGTTTGACCTGGGATGTTGTTATTTGAAATTCATTCATTCATTGATTCATTCATTCATTCATTCTCTCTCTCTCCTCTCACTCTCTCTCAACTTCTCACCAATTAAAAATGCCTGTGCACATTGAGTCTGTGTTCCTTGCCTTTATGTGCACAGATGGCATGGGCAATATGAATTAATTAATGCCCCTCAGTTTTGCCTGGTATCAAATATATTTCATGCATATGATGAAAAGTTCCCTGGTGGTCTAGTGGTTAGAATTCGGCACTCTCATACATATGATGTATATCACATTGTACTTATATGTACATATAATACATGTATTATAGGTTTATCTGTGGGATACCAAAAATGGATGAGATATGTGCTAAATGAAGGAACACCCTTATTCATTCTAAACTCACTCTGGTGCACTGGAGATAGTTTCAGCAAGTTTCTTATCTGTAAATGGCAGGCCCCTAACCTCCTATGATTAACCCACCTGGAGAGATTAACCCCACAAATGTTCTCTGCTAGATGATGAATCCCCCTATCCCACATGCTACATACCACAGGATCCTAGTTTTATCTTCCTTATTACTACATTGTAACCATCCCTTTACCAGGGTATTTAAAGAGGCTTGGAAACTCTAATTAATGATTCAGTACATGCTTACTGAACCCTGGTCTATGACTCCATCTTAGACCATCTCAATTACTCCTGCCTGCTTTTCTTCTTCCCACCCATGGTTTCCAACATATATCCATGTATATGTAATGTATATGTATAGAGTATGTATACTTTGCTTTTCATGGCCACTATAAACTTTACTTTAAAATTTAAAATTTACTATAAACTTTATACCCTAATCCCACCCCTTTGATTCTGCATAGAATATTTTGGTTTTATAAATGCATATGCTCTATGAAAAGACGCTCAACATCACTACTCATAAGTGAAGAGCAAACCAAAACCACAATGATGTATCACCTCACACCCAGGAGGGTAACCACTAACACAAATACAGAAATGAATGACTGTGGACAAGGATGCAAAGAAATTGGAATCCTTGTGCACTGTTGTTAGAAATATAAAGTGGTGCAGACTTTATGGAAAACAGTATAGAGATTGCTCAAAATTTTAAAAATAGATCTACTGTATGATCCAGCAATTCCAAATTTATATTATATATATATATTTCAACAGAATTCAAAGTATGATCTCTAAAAGAGATACTTGTACAGCCATTGTTCATTATTACCAAGAAGTAGAAGTAACCCAAATATTCACTGACTGAACAAAGAGTGAATGGTGTCTATACTTTCAATGGAAGATTACTCAGTCTTTAAAAAGAGTGGAACCCTGCCTGTGGCAACAAGATAGAAAGACTTGGAAGACATTATACTACTTGAAATTGGTCAGATACAGAAAGGCAAATATTGTCTGATCCCACTTTTATAAAGTGTCTAAAATAGTGAAATTTACATAAGCTGAAATGGAGGAGTTAAAGCCAAAAGGTAGATGTTTTAGTTTTGCTACATGAACAAGCCCTGGAGATCTACACATAGGGCCTGTACAAAGCAACTTCAAGTCATATATGTAAACATTTCCAAAGACGCCAGGTCTTACATTAAATGCTTACACCACCAGAGAGAAAAACACTCTAAACAAGAAAATAAACAATAATTTAAAGATAAAAGAGGAGAAAACTTCTAGAAGTGATAGAATTTATGATCTTAGATGTAGTAATGGTTTTATGGGTTACATGTTATTTGCAAACTCATCAAAGTATATACATTAATTATGTACATTTTTTGTATGTCAATTAAAGCTCATTAAAATTATTTCTTAAAAAGAAGGGGAAAAAATGTTTGCCAAGCCTGGTGGGGGAAGGGAATCAATGTCTAATAGAATTTTGGTTTATAAGACAAAAAATATCTAGAAATGTACTATACAAAAGTGTGAGTTTCAACAATGTGAATACACTTAACACTACTGAAATGTGCATTTTAAAATGATTCAAATGGTAAACTTACTGCTAAATAGTTTTTACCAAAATTTAAAAAAAAAACTATTCTCTAATATTAGAAAGTTGAATAATAAAACAAACCACCTCAAAAAAAAAAATCCCTTATAATGGGCACACAAGCGTGCTTATCTCATTTGATGGCTAAGTTGCACTGCAAGTTCTAAGTTAATGAAAAATTATTTTTGACTCACAGATGGAGACAAATTCTTCCTTTTACTGAGAGCAAATTCAAAGCTGCTCCCTGCTCCCTATCCCACCTGTCATTTGTGTTCCACAGATGGTCACTGAGTGGTAAAATTCAGCCCTATTTCATTACCGCCTAGCTGCAAAACCAAACAAAGCTAATGTCATCATTTCTTTTTCTGTTTAGAGAAGTAGCCTCTGGACTTAGCCCTACTGTCAAACCTCAAAATCTACCCGCCCTGTTCCCAGGTTTCCCAACCCATCAGTTGGGGGTCTGGGGATGTCTTTCAAGTTACTGTTTTGCTTTCAGCCAAATGACAATGTTGGGGACAGGGTCATGTTAGTCTTATTAAAATGGATGGTGGAAGCCTGTAAGAACAATAGCCCAGGGGAAGGGCATCCAAATGAATGGTCAGGGGAAGACGAGCAAATGGTATTTTTAGTAATTACTTTGTAGCTGACATCTTCAAGAGATGTCAAAATCATTTGCTCTGTTGTAGTAAAGATGGGCATTTTTCATTTCTCATTAAACTCTTGCGCACAGTACCTCTGAAAGTTTCACAACTACGGATGTCAGAGAGAAATGCTGGGCTAGAAATCACCCCCAGCTCTGTTCAATCAGTCTGACCTCTGGGTAATCCCTGAAACTCTTTGGATGATGCTCTGTCTTTCATCTGCAAAAAGACAGAACTAGAACTAATGATCTCTTAAGACCCTTCCACCTTCAAGCATTTCATTTGAAATAAATCTTCTAAATTACATTTGAAATACACTAAGAGAAGTTTTATCTTAGAGGAGCTGGAAGTACTATTCCCAGAAGCAAATACTTAGGCTTTTGTACATTTTCAAAGATATGTCACACATAGATGTGGCTGCATGACAGCATATTCCAGAATGAAGCTCAGAGAAATGTACTATTCATTCACTGTTACCAAATTCTCTCTAATGTTTAGTGTATTGATTTGCATAGTTTTTGATCCTCTGATTTTACTTTTATAATTTTTTAAAATGTATAATGCCTCAATCCCAATTGGAAGTCTGTAGAATGTAAACTGTAAGGAAATACTTAAATATTTTAGTATCTCTAAAGAAAATCTATTTCAGTTTAAAAATTTTATTCTATCACCTGGGAACAGCAAGTCAATGCATTATATTAATGTTCTTGGGATGATTACAACCCTCAAAAAGCTCTGATCTGCTTCTAGGAAGTGCATTAGGCTTGCAGGGGGAAAAGCAAGCATAAAGTTTCTGTTTATTTGACCAAGTTCATATGGTTGTATGTTTCACTTTACAGCCAGTCACCAAAAAGTAAGATGGGCCAGATCCCTGCTCCAGAACCAAACCCAGGACCACAACTCTGCTCTCAATGGCTAGCTGGTTCAGGTATTGTCTGCCTCCCTTCCCAAATGTCCTGGCATTTCTGAGTCCATTTGTTGTGAACAGGAAGGGTAATTCAGAGACTAAAATGTTAAGCCCAGAGGACAGAATCAAGAATCAAAGAAAATCACAACAGTGCAAGCATTGAGCTCTAATAAGGAAATGAGTCACACATGCCTTGATAGATGTCAGAATTGTGTGGACCAGTGGTTGCTGGGTACCTCATATATTCCCTCCTCTTGAATATAAGTGCCCATTGCAATTATGTTATGTGCATCCCCCCCATGATAGGGAAAGTGATTTCTTCAGCTCACAACCTTCAGACAAGAAGGACGCTATTGCCAGGCATGATGGTACATGCCTGTAAATGGCAGTCTAGAAAGCCGCGGAGGGAACCAGGGATCACGGTTCGAGTTCCACTCAGGGCAACGTAGCGAGACTTAGTTCTAAAAAAATAGCTGGGCATAGTGGCACACACCTGTAATCCCAGCTACCTGGGAAGCTGAGGTTGGGGATCACTTGAGTCCGTGGTACCCTGGGCAATGTGAGCCTACGGTTCCATGGGCAAAAATAGCGAGACCTAGTCAAAAATTAAAAAAAGGGACACTATTCAGAGATGGGATTGAAGAACCACACCCAGGGGCCTCTCTTAGACCTGGAACTTGTGGCTTAGCCTCACTCATAATGAGATGAATTTTTTCCGAGGGCCTTAGGAGGAGTGACTGTATTTTGCATGTGTAAACAGCTGTGCTCGAGGAATAGGTTGTGCTTTAAAACATTTGTCTAAAACGTGTGTTTTAAAATGTGACCTCAACTTCTGATCACTGCTCCTTTGGAAAAGTGGAGTCTATGTCTCCTCTGATTCTAACCAGGAATTTGGAAATTTTGACAACCAACAGTGTATGGCAGGAGTAATGCTGTGTGGTTTGTGAGTCTACATCAAAAGAACGTGCAGCTTCCACCTGCTTCTCTTGGGATTCTCTTTTTTTCTTTTTGGTTTTTGTTATTTGTTTTGAAACTAGGTCTCACTATGTTCCCCAGGGTACCTCGAACTCAAGTGTTCCCCAGTCTCAGTCTCTCAGGTAGCTGGGATTACAGGTATGCACCGCCACGCCCAGTATTTTTTGAGACTAGGTCTCCCTGTGTTGCCCCAGGTGGGTCTTGAACCCGCAGACTCAATGATTCCCAGTCTCAGCAACCCATCCTAGTCTGGGATTAAAGTTGCATGCTACCACTGTTGGCTTTGGGATTCTTGGTTTTGGATCCCAGCCACCATGCTGTGAGGAAGCCCAAGCTGCCACAAGAAAGGTCACATAGAGGTATTCAGGCCAACAGTCCCAGCTAAAGTGCAACAACAGGATACGTGAATGAACAGTGTTTAGATCATTCAGTCTTTAAGTCTTCCCAGTGAAGGTCTAGTTGATACAAAGCACCAATAAGTCCTCTCCATTCTGCTTTTCCAGCATCCTGACTCACAGAATTTATAAGCATGATAAACAGCTGTTGTTTCACTCCACTAACTTTGAGATGGTTTGTTACCCAGTCATATGTGACAGGAACTACCATCTGCATTTCCTGTCACTGCTGTGCCTGCTGGGATTTTCCACCACTCATACCTCAACCAAGACTGGAGACAGTAATGTCCTTTGGGTCCTGTTTCTTTCCTGTTCCGCTGATTTTTCCCCAGTACACATGCACTTAAGCTCCAGATCCTGACTCTCCCTCCCATGCTCTGATTTGCCCTGGTAAACTAAACTTCTTTGGATGAAACCCAAGACAGTATAAACTTAATGGTGAGTACCATGAGTGCAACTAGACAACAACCAGAAAAGAAAATCATAGCCTAATCGTTGATACTTGGCACTATGACCCGAGACTTCTGAATAGTTTTGTCCTTAATCGTCCTAGCACCCCTCTCTAGAAAGTCACATCAGATCTTTGATTTCCTCTGGGTCTGGTGTAAGGACCACTTGATAATGAGCTTCTCTCCAGTTTCACTTAGCAGATCACCATATCATATGCCCTTGCCTAAGAATCTCCTCTAGACAGAACTCCCCAATATGGAAGAGAGATCAGTCAACAACAGTACTTTCTTACACATTCAAATTTGCTGATCAGCACCCACTACTCCTCCTACATCCTAGTCTCAGTCTCCTTTGGGTCCGACATCTCAAAGCTTCCAGGAAGCTAGATGTTCTCCTTTTCCCCAGTGGCATCTGTCACAGCCCCATCTCATTCTGCCAGCCAGTGCCATCAGCAGTTCTTTCACCCAAAACTCATGCATTATACATGTACTAGTAGTACACTAAATAATAACAGTAATAACAGTAACGACCAGTAGACTTGAGCCATGGTGGAAGACTGAAGGAGTCCATAAAACAACCACTAGATTCACTTGGTTGCTGGCCACTGGGGGGAGGAGACTGCATCTCCTGTCCACTGGTCTGAGATCAGATTTTGGGTGTCATCTGCTCAAATCAAGTGACAAGGCATCTGCCGAGGGTAATGTGGCCATCTAGGCAGTGGGTGGTGAGCTTAGGAAGAAAAAATGGAAAGCGACAGATGGTGAATCCTGCAGCTAAGAGCTGATACTTCAGTTTGACAGGGTTGGCATTTAAATTTTAAGTGGAACTTGGTAAAATTAGGTTATGTTACCATAGACCCCACACACACACAAGCCCTTTGACCTCCATAAGGTATCAAAGGTTTATTTTTTTTTCCTCTTACGAATGTTTCTTTGCTTTCTAGGAACTTCAGAAGCCTAGAGAGTAGGAGGAGGGAGGGAGCAGCCGATCAAGGAGAATTTAAATTCTAGATGTAAACTTTACAATCCCAAAATATTTTCAGTTATAAAAAGGTGTCCCACTTTCCAGGGCCCAGTTCTGTACATAGTTTTCAGAAATCAGGGGACTTGTAGAGATTGGATTTGGCTGACAAAATGTTCGTTTGCTTTTCCATGTTCTATCATGTCACTCTCCAGAATCCCTGAAATTCTGAAACAGCACGGACGTCTGCTTCTAGCAAACAGAGTCGGAGATATTCTGAAGCCAGTTTGCAATCATAAAACCAAAGGAAGGAGAAGTGAGAAAGAACAAATAGGTAGAGCTTCTTGGAGCCAAGACTTTCCCCAGCTCCTTCCCCAGAAAGGCTATAATAGAATTTCCTCTTTAACCCAGGATCTACGTGGTGAATGAACAAGTTTTGTCCACTAGGGGCGCCACGAAGGTCACGGGAGAGGACAGTCAGTCGAGTTAGGAAGAATCCAGGTGTACTCTCTCTCCATTAGCATCGACAGGGATGCACGTCCCAACCACACCAACAGAGGAAGGAAGCAGGAGGGGAGGTGACCAGGCAGTAGGAGGTGGAACGCCACTTCTGAGGGGAACGGCTGCTGTGAAGGGTGAGCAGTGTAGTCCCTGCACTGATGGCTGCCGGGCGGGTGAGACTGACTCTCCGGAGCTACTCCGTCCTGTTTTCTTCTTCCCTTTCCAAGAGTTTTACAAAGAGATCTGTAAAGCCCCTAAGAATATGTAACTGAAATTTCCAATTTACAGTCGCTTTTCCTTACTGTTAAAATTGCCTTTTTTTTTTTTTTTAAGAACTCTTGCAGTGGGTGAGGAGCGGGCACCATTGGGTTTATTTCACTAATGCCAAGTGAGAGGCATTAGTGGGAGGGATGCACCCTCCCACCCCCACCCTCCTTTCCTAAAATTCCAAAATTTAAACCAACATTAAGATGCCTAGAGGCCGGGCATGGTGGTTCGTGACTGTAAGCTTCAGCCTGTGAAGCGGCCGGGCCTAGGGATCGCGGTTCGAGTTCCGCCTGGGGCCCGTAGCGAAACCTAGTTCCAAAAAAAATAACTGGACTTGGTGGTGCGCACCTGTAATCCCAGCTACCTGGGAAACCTAGGCTGGGGATTGCTTGAGTCTGTGGTACTCCAGGCAACGTGAGCCTGTGGTTCCATGGGCAAAAATAGCGAGACCTAGTCTTGAATGAATGAATGAATGAATGAATGAATGAATGAATGAATGAATGAATGAATGAATGAATGAATGAATGAATGATAAGCTGCCTAAAGGTCAGGGAAAGAGAGCTTACAGAACTCTGGGAAAGAAGCGCTCTTCAGGTGGACCAGGGGGTAACATCCTTTGTCTGATTCAGGAGGTGGAGGTGGGACCAGGAATTTGCATTTCTAATCACTTCTCAGCTGCTGCTAACACTGTGCTGACCCAGGGCCACACTGAGAACCACTGCTTAGTTAGTAGAGAGTTTCCATGGGGATAGAAGCAGCCCCTGATGAGATGTCTTATTCTATAGATAGAATTTCAGGTAACTGAAACCCAAAGAACACAATCTGCAGGGGTGGGCGGGCCCGGGGTAGGCCTGCAGGGCAGGGACAAAGGAGCTGTCCAGTGAGGTGAGTTTTCATATGATGAGTCACAGGGCTTATTTGGCACTTTGGAGGCTGAAGGAGGAAGTGTCTCATAGGTAGGCTTTGAGAACAGGTATCCCAAGTGAGAGCATCCCACCACCTGCATCTTTCTTCCCCCTCCACCCTCCATCACCCATTGTACTTCCTTCTACGCAGTCCTCAATTTCCCTCATCTGGCCTTGTGTCTCTCTGCCAATCCTAGCCTGCCTCACTGGAGAGCCACCTTCCTTAGCCAAGCCTCAGTGTTATTGTAGCCAAAAAGTTCTCTGCCAGGTCCAGGAAGACTTTTGTGCCCTTTTCCTGAGGAGGGTGGCATGGAGACTCCCTTGATAACCATGTGTTCAATCACCTGGTCTCAGCAGTGACTTTCTGTCTCCTGGGAAAGAGCTCCCAACACATCAGTCCTAGGCAAATGAGAAAGCTGGAGCTACACACAGGACAATAACAACGAGGCTCCTGGTGAGATGTCCAGCACTGGAAAAAAGCATTTCTATGTTCTAATGTCTTCTGAGGTAGCATCTCTATCTGCATCAACTTGATCTTTTCCTTCCCAGCAGGCCTCTGGAAGCCAGTCTGTTCTCCATTCCTCTGTAGTAATACCATCCCTTAGAATTTTCTCCAAGACTTCCTGTCAGGCCAGGTTCCCCTTGCCTATGTCATCCATCCAGTAAAGAACAAACACTATTAATTTCAGAACTAAAGTAAATGAAGTTATAAGGGATGACCTAGATCAAGATAAGGAAGCCATAGAGGTTCAAAATACCTCACTTTTTGTAACCTCTGTCTCTGTGCTGTTCCAAACAGAGGTCCCGTCTAATCTCTTTTATCCCCAGCAATATAGGACAGGAAGCTCCACCAGCCATCTTGTGCCCATCTCCTGTCCAGAGGAGTCATCTTCCATGAAGATCCCTTGATACAGAGTCCTTCATGTTAGCCAGAAATGAAGTTTATTACAGACCAATAAGCGTGAGTGAGAAGGACATTGAGCTGCCTGTTCATCCAAGTGGAAACTGTCCCTTAAGGGGACTTGAAAAGGGTCTTTTAGAATAATCAGTGATGTACCAGACTGGCTGCAACAGAAACCCAATTTCCATTCAGTTCCATTCAGAACTGTGGCTAAGTGAACCCTTCTTTTGTGCCAATATCCAACTGAAAAATTAAATTATTGCTAATAAATGAGTGTAGTAAATTAAATAAAACTTAAAATACAAACTATTAGTTCCCTCTTAGCCAGTCTTTTAGTGAAGTCAGGCCATTTCCACTTTAGTGGATAATTTCTGGAACCCATTTGCAATTTGCTTTCAGTGCAAATTTCTCTGGATATTGGAAATCAAAATCAATTCATTTTGCATATTATCATCCCTCTTCAGAAAGGAAACTGACAAGGAAACATTCCTGTGACCTGATTTCTTCCTTCCCCATTCCATTGTACTGACAGTTTTTCTCAAACAATGGTCAGTGGGCTTACCTGAGTCAGAAATACCTGGGATGCTTGTTAAAAATGCAAATTCTTGGTCTCATCACAAATCTACTGGAGTTGGGTAAGGACTTGTCCAGGGAATATTTAATCATAACAAATTCCTTAGGAGGTCGGGCATGGTGGTACATGTCTGTAAGTGGCAGCCTAGGAAGCCATGACTGGGGCCAGGGATCGTGGTTTGAGTCCCACCAGGGGCACATAGCGAGACCTAGTCCCTAAAACAATAGCTGGACATGGTGGCACACGCCTGTAATCCCAGCTACCTGGGAGGCTGGGGCTGGGGATTGCTTGAGTCATGGTATCCCAGACAACATGAGCCTGTTGTTCCAAGGGCAAAAATAGTGAGACCTAGTCTCAAAAAATAAAAAATAAAATAAATTCCTTAGGAGATTCTTATGCTCACTGAAATTTGGGACACACTGTAGTAAGTATAATGTATAGTTATCCTGAAAGTGTTTTATAGGTACCAGGTATGTAGAAGACAGACAGACAGAGTTCAACAAGACTGTTCCCTTCCCTCCCCACCCCCCCAGACTCCAGTTACTTTGCTAGTGTCATTATGGCAAAGCACTGCCTTATTCTAGATAGGATTCAACAGTGAGTGAGTCTGCTTTATTCTTTAATGTTTCCCTACTTCCATACCTAGTAAGCCATTTTCACCAATGCATTCAGCACCTTCTTCCCCTTCACGTCTTGATTCTGTATCCATGTTACCATGTTTTTATCATTATCAAACCCAAATCTTCTCTAAACAATCAGTCCCATCAAATACACAGACTCCATGACATGAGTTCAGTCGAGAGGGCCGGCCCACCAAGCTAGTTCATCTGCTAGTTTAGCAATAGCAATGCTCACAGAGCTGAAAGAATCAGCTCATTGTTTTTCCTGAAAACCAGATACTATCTTGTTTATTCCTTTTCTACAATGGCGTAGACACAGTTGATTCTTGTAAACGAAACCTATTTCTCCAATTAAATCTATGTATTGCCTTTTCCCTCTCATACTTCAAATTTCAACTTCCTCCCACCTTCAAAATAAAGGTAATTTATTAGACCTTCCTTTGTGTTCAGATCTCTATTTTAACACTTCAATAATTACATATATCATACTGTGATAATAAACTTCTAGGCTGACTCTGATTATTTTGCTATCTCTAGCACTTAACACATTTCTAGCACATAATGGACATTCTATAATATTTATGGTGAGTTGAACCATTCTCAAATTTTTATTGCTAAAGATATGTTTAGATGCATTATGTGAGCAATGTGCAGTTAATTCATATTTGCACACGGTCAGACCTATGTTGGTAGTCAAACCACTCTGTCTAATAGAACTTTCTGTAATGATGGGACTATTGTATGTCCACATTGTCCAATAGAGTTGCCACTAATTATATGGAGCTCTTGATGAACATATGAGACATGCCTACTGAGATTGAGAAGTGAATTTTCAGTGTTATTTAATTTTCATTAATTTAAATGTCAACTAGCCATAGATGGCTAGTAATTCCCTTATTGGACCATGTAGGTCTACTACACATCATGCTACTTCTTTCACCCAAAGACACTAATACACCAAACTGTGCTTCCATTCCCATAAAAGAAGCTTAGCACTATGTTCCTTGCTGGGCAGAGATGTTCCAACTGGGCACTAGGAGAGAATGATGACCAAGACAAAGAAATATTTTATCACTGACATTGGGTATTCAATCCTTTGGTTACTGGGTCCGTCTTACAATGAACTTTATCTAACAGATCTCAGATCCTTAGGCTAGGGCAGCATTTTTTTATACATTTGGCTTTATCTGATTTGATTTATAGAAGTTACTTTTACATGTGCTATGCTCACATATAAAATGCCCAAACCAGCATTAAGATTCATGCTCATTTTTCTCTTGAGTTGCTTTTGGCCACTAAACGCTTGTTTGATAACATCAGTAAGGTCATAAATTAGACGCATTTCCTCATCACAAAACTGCTCTTGAATCTTTCGCTTCATTTAGGATGATCTGATATCACAGTTCTTGAATTTTGATGGATTCGGGGGCAAAGGCAAAATCTCCACAATCTGCAGTTTCTCTTCCTGCTTATTCCTTTTAGGCACTGGATATTTGGCATTGTTTTCAACTAGACACCAGTAAAATGAACAGGACTTTTCTGAATTGTATATCAAATGGAATTATTATTTCAGTTCCCTTTTGAAAACATAGCTACTATTGTAACACAGGACTGCCTCAAATAGCTGGCTTAATGAGTCTCAGCATGGGCCAGGCACCACAGAAAATGCTGATCTTCAGAGAGCCAGTTCTGGGAGGGGTGGGTGGGGAAATTCAGCTACATCCTGCATTCTAAATGACATCTAATGCATAGGAAACAAATCTCTGCATTTTAAATTAAATATCAAATTATTTCTCCATGTAAATCTAAGAGTCAGTCCTGCCTAACCAGATGGCTATACTTGCATAATAAAATAGCCTACACAGACCAGAACCCTGAGTGGGGCAATTCTAGATTCCTGTGGAGGTGCCAACTCCTGTCTTGTTTCATGTTGGGAAAGCTAGTTGGTCTCCTTGAGATTCAGTCTCTTAATAAATACTCGAATGTTTACTGCAGCACTATTTATAATTTCAAGGATGTGGAAACAACCCAAATATTCCAAAGTGGATGAATGGATGAAAAAAATGTGGTATACATACACAATGGAATATTACTCATCAATTAAAAATGACAAATTTGACATATGTATGATAACATGGGTGGACCTAGAAGAATGATAGTAGCAGAAACAAGTCAGAAAGAAAAAGACAGAAAACAAATGGTCTCACTAATATATGGGATATAGGAAAAACAAGCAAAAGGCCAGGAGGAAAAGTCAGAAAAAGCTAACACCCAAACTAAAGTACACAACTAGGGGGTGAGGGTGGGGTGGAGATGGGAGGGAGATGTCAGGGAGCGAAGGTGGTGGGTGATCCCCAGGGAATACAAAGATGTGAAATAAATGTATAAACGTTTTTAAAAATACTGATATGACTGCCAATCTTTCAGATTTGTGGTGGAAACTAAATGAGTTCATGTGAAGGAATTTTTACAGTAAATGTGGAGGTTTTTTTGGGGGGTGTTCCTCCCCTCTTCTCTTCCCGTTGTTCCCCTCTGGATTCTTCCTTTCTGGAGCAATGTTCTTTTTTTTTTTTTTTTTTTTTTTTTTTTTTTTTTTTTTTTTTTTTTTTTTTTTTGAGACTAGGTCTCGCTACTTTTGCCCTTGGAACCGCAGGCTCTCGTTGCCCGGGGTACCACGGACTCAAGTGATCCCCAGCCTCAGCTTCCCAGGTAGTTGGGATTACAGGTACATGCCACCACGCCCCACTATTTTTCTGGAACTAGGTCTCGCTACTTGTCCCTGGCGGGACTCGAACCGCGATCCCTAGCCCCGGCCGCTTCATAGGCTGAAGCTTACAGGCACGAGCCACCGTGCCCGGCTGGAGCAATGTTCTTTTGCCAGGTGTACACATCGGCCTGTGCTTAGTTTCCCAGGTATATCTTTGTTGCTGGTAGCCAGTTCATGCATGTTTGTATCCTTTCAGGACCTCCTCCTTCTTACTGATTGTCTACTCTGACCCAGCTTATGTCACATTTTGCTCCTTCTTTGCTTTGTAGTTCTGGTCGCTGGCATTGGGAGCGTTTCTCCCAGCAGATGTTCATGTAAAAAGTTTCTTGATCGGGATGGGCTCTGGTAAATGGTTGGTCCAGTTCCTCATGGGGCCACTGCCCATCTCTGTGGCCTTCCTCTTGGAATAAAATGGGAGGATGTACATTCAATGTTTGTCTTCATTCACTGTGTGAGTTTGAGGAGGACAGGTAAACAAGCATTCTCAGCCAGCTATCCTGACTTGAGCATTTCCTTATTAATATTACTGGTGACAGGCAAGAAAAAGCTTACTGCACTAAGAGAGTAAATGGGGTAGGAGTTCCCCTAAGATGGAAGTTACCACTTGAGTGTTAGAAGACTTTTGGATCACCTACAGATTTATCACTGCTGATTGGCTCAAAGTGAACCTTCAAATCTTAGTAAGGGCTTACTCCATTACTCTGGAAAGATCAATAAAAGATGGAATGAGGGGAGCTCCGTGAGCAGCTTAATCTTCAGGATAATAGCAGAAATAAGAAGAGTTGGCTAAAAAGGACAATCTGTATATCAAAGAAGGTGATTGGGACAAGAGTTTACTGTTCCCCCTCTCTCCCATATCACAATCTGTTTTAGCCTGTGTCTATTTCCCCTGGGTAATGAGCAGTAAAAATCATGAGTTCTTACAGAAATAAATACAACCAAAATTAAAGAGGCTAAAAAAACCTTCATTAATACTAAAGTAAAACAACAACAGACATGTTTGTTCTCAATGACAAGAGGCTGATGTCCTACTCATCAAGAGATCAGAGATAGGAAATGTATCTGCTGGCATGAAGAGAGGGAAAAAGAGGAAACTGGCAGCCCTGTGGAAGAAGAGGGTTGTGAGAATAATCTAAATCAATCCAGACTGTGTCATTTCCAAGTTCAGCGATCTCACACAGGATATTGAAATTCTCCAGGTCTGACATCACCACTGGCCAAAAAATGGAGTTTAAAAAAATTAATAACAGGGTGAAGTGGGAGGAAGGAGCGTGAGCGAAAATGGTAACAGGTCATGGGTGCTATGGTCATGGGAGAAAAATGGGACTACAACAATGTAAAGAAAATGTTAAATTTACAACAATGGCAAATTTCTTTTCTCTTGGGTAAATATAATGCATAATTGATTTATATATTAAAAATTAATATACTATGAATAAATAATAACAACAACAAACTATTATGGGCTGAATTGTATCCTCCTCCCAAATTTATATGTTAAATTCCTAACATATGTTAAATGCCTAACATATCCTTGGAATATGACTATATATGTTGGGGGGGGTCTTTATAGAGAGATAATTAGGGTTAAATGAGGTCAAGGGTAGGTCCTGACCTTATATGACTGGTGTCCTTCTAATAAGAGAAAGAGATGTGACAGAGTGTGTGGACAGAGGAAAGGTTGTGGGATGAATGATATAATAGAAAGACAGAGTCTGCAACCTGAGGACAGAAGCCTGGTAAGAAAAGCAGCTCTGCAGACACCTTGATCTTGGACTTCCAGCCTCCAAGGTTGTGAGGAAATACAGTTCTGTTGTTTAAACTATGCAGTCTACAGTATATATCCTGGCATCTCTAGAGAACCAACAGAAATATCAACATGACAGACGTTTGTGAGGAATAAATGAGAACAGGCCAAGTGCCAAGGGGATATAAACCCCTAATAGTGGTCCTCCCACCCCTTTCCTGATTAAAATGGTACTTAATTTGTAGAAGAGAGTCTAACAGATGAGTAAAAAATGAAGCATGATACCCAAGTAAAAGCATGGTAGCCTGAAACCTGCTGAAGCACAAAGACCTAAGAAATATATCCAAGGGGTCTAGATAAACAACCCATGACTGACTGACTCGGTTTACTGGTCTGCAGCTCAGTTTCTCCTTGAATCTTCCTCTATCTTCCCCATGTCTAGCCATGTACTACTACCAATGATAGCCCAGCCAGAACACCAGGATATGTAAAAGTGTATATAAACCTTTAACTTCCTAGTAGGGGTGCTCAGCCTTTGGATATAAACCCGCTGAGTCAGTACTGGTGCTAATACACCTTCTTGCAAGCCCTGGTGACCTCATCCCCTGATTGCCAGCTTTCAATCGAACAAAATCGAACAAAATCCATGAGCCATTGACTTCAGAAAACCATCATTGTTACAGATTTCAAAGAACCTAAAAATATATTAATAAATAAGAACGCAGACTCATATCAGGAAAACTAATTTCCTAATAGCAAAGCACTTTATTAGAATGTGTACAACCCTCCAAAGTGTTGATTTGTTAAAGGCTACTCTAAAAAAGAAAATGAAAAGCACACATATATTCCATGTTTCTATACATGAAGAAATTGTAACTTTTGAACTATCCAAACAGGAGTGACTTAGTCCATACTTTGGGATCCAGACCATGAATTTTGCAAAATTTGCAAAATTTTGCAAAAGTTTTTGCAAAATTTGCTTATTGTCTAGGAAATCAGACCTTTTGTTTCAATTCATGAACTTTCAGTACTAACAGCTGACCAGAACTTGTGCTAAGCTCTGTGCCTGTGAATGAAACATGGAAAAATATGAAATACATATAATCCTAACTCTGATTCCAAAAGTAGGAGCAGATCCATGAACGCCCGCCCACTATGTAGTCTTACCGAGTAGTTCACACCTTTCTCGGCAGCCTTTTTTTTTTTTTTTTTGAGACTAGGTCTTGCTATTTTTGCCTGTGGAACCGCAGGCTCTCGTTGCCCGGGGTACCACGGACTCAAGCAATCCCCAGCCTCAGCTTCCCAGGTAGCTGGGATGATAGGCGCGCGCCACCACGCCCAGCTGTTTGTTTTTTTTTTTGGAACCAGGTCTCACTACCGGCCCCAGGCGAGACTCGAACCGCGATCTCTAGCCCTGGCCGCTTTATAGGCTGAAGCTTGCAAGCACGAGCCACCGTGCCCGGCCTCGGCAGCCTTTTAAATGCTGCCAGTTTTCCTCACAGAAAGAACAATTCCTACAGATGACCCATAGATGGCACTAATTTGCTATCATAAAATAAAGTTTGTCAAAAAAAATGCATATATATGTATTCAAATATTTTTTAAGATGGAAATTTTCAAACAAACCATGGTAGGAATGATGTTACAATAAACCTCCCTGCTCCCCATCATCTGAAGGGTCAGGACATTGGAGAAAAGATTGCCACCAATTTAAACACTTCAGATGCCACTGTTACAGGCAACCCTAGGAGAAATACAGATGATCCAGGTTATGGGTCCTCATCCATGTGCTGAAGACCTTTGGGACAATACCCAAAAGTAGATACAAAGAGAGATGCTTTTAAAATAGATTTATTTGGGCCGGGCACGGTGGCTCGTGCTTGTAAGCTTCAGCCTATGAAGCGGCCGGGGCTAGGAATCGCGGTTCGAGTCCCGCCTGGGGCCCGTAGCGAGACCTAGTTCCAAAAAAATAGCTGGGTGTGGTGGCGCGCGCCTGTCATCCCAGCTACCTGGGAAGCTGAGGCTGGGGATTGCTTGAGTCCGTGGTAACCCGGGCAACGAGAGCCTGCAGTTCCACGGGCAAAAATAGTGAGACCTAGTCTCAAAAAAAAAAATAATAATAAAAATAAAAAAAAATAAAAATAAAATAAAATAGATTTATTTAAGCCGGACACGGTGGCTAGTGCCTATAAGCTTCAGCCTATGGCCTAGGGATCACAGTTTGAGTCCTGCTCAGGGCAACACAGCGCGACCTAGTCCCAAAAAATAGCTGGGTGTGGTGGTGCGCACCTGTAATCCCAGCTACCTGGGAAGCTGAGGCTGGGGGATTGCTTAGTCTGTGGTACTCGGGGCCACGTGAGCCTACAGTTCCATGGGCAAAAAAAAAA
>PVHY01021441.1:0-23897 GCA_004024945.1 Uropsilus gracilis
TGCTGAGTAATATTCCATTGTGTAAATGTACCACATTTTTTTCATCCAGTCATCTGTTTTGGGGCATTTAGGTTGCTTCCATGTCCTTGCAATTATAAATTGTGCTGCGGTAAACATCCGAGCACATGTGTCCCTTTGTACCCACATATAGGTCTCTTTTGGGTAGATTCCCAAGAGAGCAATTGCTGGGTCAAATGGTTCTGCCAGTTGTTATTAACACTTTTTCATTCAAATTCCAGCTGATTTAAGCCTTTCAGGCCAACAGCAGTGTTTTCAGCAAGAAAACTCGTGAATTCAATCAGAATTCAAAGGGACCAGTATATCTCTTTCTGTGACTACTCTTTACTTTGAGGATCATAGATGGAAACTCTCTATGTTTCACCTTTCATGGAGTAGATAAGGATATATGTCCATATTATGCACATATATCAAGTTCTGATTTCTCAAATTCTTGGTGATTTAGGCCTTTCAGGCCAACAGGCAGTGTTTTCAGTGAGAAACCTCCTGAATTCATTCATACTCCAAAGGGTGCAGTATATTTCTTTTGGTAACTTCTCTGTACTTTGATAATCATAGATGAAACATATGTTTTACACTGATGGGGTAGAAAAGGATATAAGTTCTTATCACCCACAGATCTTAAGTCATGATTTCTCCCACTTGTTATTAACCCTTTTTTTATTCAAAATTCCTGCTGATTTAGGCCTTTTGGGCCAACAGGCAATGTTTTCAGTGAGAATCCTCCTGAATTCAATCAGAATCTAAAGGGTGCAATATGTATCTTTATGTGACTTCTCTTTCCTTTTATGATCATAGATGAAATCTCTGTATGTTTTGCACTTCATGGAGTAGAAAGCAATATAAGTCATTATCACCCATAGATGTTAGGTCATAATTTCTCCCACATGACATTAACCCTTTTTTCTATCAAATTCCTGCTGATTTAGGCCTTTCAGGCCAGCAGGCAATGTTTTCAGTACGAAACCTACTCATATCAATCAGATTCCAAAGGGTGCAATATATATCATTCAGTGATTTCTCTTTACTTAGATGATCATAGATGAAATCTCTCAATGTTTTAGACTACATATATAGTAAAGGATATAATTCCACATCACCCAACGATCTTAAGTCAAGATTTCTCCCATTTGTTATTAACCCTTTTTTCATTCAAATTCCTGCTGATTAAGGGCTTTCAGGCCAACAGGCAGTGTTTTCAGAGAGAAACCTCCTGAATTCAATCAGACACCGAAGGGTGCAGTATATATCTTTCTGTGACTTCTTTGGTTTTTGATGAACATAGATGAAATCTCTCTATGTTTTACACTTCATGGGGTAGCAAAGGATATAAGTCCATATCACCCACTGATCTTAGTCTTAATTTCTCCCAATTGTTATTAACCCTTTTTTTCATTCAAATTCCTTGTGATTTAGGCCTTTCAGGCAATTTTTTCAGCATAAATGTTCTGAAGTCAATCCCTCTCCACAGGGTGCAATATATATCTTTCTGTGACTTCTCTGTACTTTGATGATCATAGATGAAATCTCTCTATGTTTTACACTTCAAGGAGTAGAAAAGAATATAAGTACATATCACCCACAGATCTTAAGTCATGATATCTCCCAGGTATAATCAACCCTTTTTTCATTCAAATTCCTGCTGATTTAGGCCTCTCAGGCAGTGTTTTTTGCGAGAAACCTCCTTAATTAAATCAGAATCCAAAGGGTCAGTATATATGTTTCTGTGACTTTTCTGTACTTTGATGATCATAGAATAATCTATGTTTTACACTTCATGGGTTTGAAAAGGATATAAGTCCGTATCAGCCACAGATCTTAAGTCATGATTTCTCGCACTTGGTATTAACCGTTTTTTTGTTTGTTTTTTTTTTCATTCAAATATCAGCTGATTTAGTCTTTTCAGGCCTACCGGAAGGGTATTCAGGGAGAAAGCTCATTAATTGAGTCACACTCTAAAGGGTGCACCATATATCTTTATGGAACTTTCCTGTGTATTGATATGTGTAGGTGAAATATCTCTATGTTTTACACTTCATGGGGTTGGAAAGGATATAATTCATATCACCCACAAATCTTAATCATGATTTCTCCCATTAGTTATTAATCCTTTTTTCATTCAAATTCCTGCTGACTTATGCCTTTCTGGCCAACAGGCAGTGTTTTCAGCAAGAAACCTCCTGAATTCAATCAGGCTCCAAGGGTGCAGTATATATCTTTCTTGACTTCTCTGTACTTTGATGATCATACGTGAAATCTCTCTATGTTTGACACTTCTTGGGGTAGAAAAGAATATATGTCGATACCACCCACAGATTGTAAGTCATGATTTCTCCACTTCTCACTAATTCTTTTTTCATTCAAATTCCAGGTGATATAGGACTTTCAGGCCAACAATACTGTTTTCAGCCAGAAACCTCCTGAATTCAATCAGAATCCAAAGGGTGCAATATATGTCTTTCTGTGACTTCTCTGTACTTTGATGATCATAGATCGAAATTCTCTATGTTTCACTCTCCATGAAGTAGAAAAGGATATAAGTCCATTACACCCACAGATCTTAATTCCTGATTTCTCCCACTAGTTATGAACCATTTTTCCATTGAAATTCCAGCTGATTTAGGCCTTTCAAGCCAACAAGATTGTTTTCCACAAGAAACCTCCTGAAGTCAATCAGACTCCAAAGGGTGCAGTATATATTCTATGTGACTTCTCTGTACTTTGATGATCATAGATGAAATATATTTTTTACACTTCATGGGGTAGAAAAAGATATAAGTCCATATCACCCAATGATCTTAAGTCATGAGTTCTCCCACTTGTTATAAACCACTTTTTCATTCAAATTCCTGCTGATTTCAATCTTTCAGGCCAACAGCCAGTGTTTCCTTTGAGAAACCTTCTGAATTCAATCACACTTCAATAGATGCCATATATATCTTAATGGAAATTTCCTGTACTTTTATGAACATAGATGAAATCTATCTGTGTTTAAACTTCATGGAGTAGAACAGAACATAAGTCCATATCTCCGAAAGATCGTAGGTCATGATTTCTGCCACTTGTATCTGTGTTTAAACTTCATGGAGCAGAACAGAACATAAGTCCATATCTCCGAAAGATCGTAGGTCATGATTTCTGCCACTTGTAACTAACCCTTTTTCATTCAATTTCCTGCTGATTTAGGCCTTTCAGGCCAAAAGGCAATGTTTTCCGGGAGAAACCTCCTGAATTCAATGAGAATCCAAAGGGTTTAGTATATATCTTACTGTGACTACTCTTTGATATCAAGATGAAATTTGTGTCTTATACTTCATGTGCTAGAGAGGGATATATGTCCATATCACACACAGATCTAAAGTCATGATTTCTCCCACTTGTTATTAACCCTTTTTTCATTCAAATTCCTACTGATTTAGGCCTTTCAGGCAAACAGGCATTATTTTCAGTGAGAAACCTTATGAATTCAGTCAAACTCCAAATGGTGCAGTATATATCTTTCTGTGAATTCTCTGTACTTTGATGATCATAGATGAAATTTCTCTTGATTTACCCTTCATGGAGTAGAAAAGGATATAATTCCATATCTCCCAGAGATCTTGAGTCATAATTTCTCGCTCTTGTTATTAAACCATTTTCATTTAAATTCCAGCTGATTTAGGCCTTTCAGGCCAACAGGCAGTGTTATCAGCAAGAAACCTCCTGAATTCATTCAGATTCCAAAGTGTGCAGTATATATCTTTCTGTGACTTCTCTGTACATTGATGATCATACATAAATCTCTCTGTGTTTTACATTTATGGAGTAGAAAAGGATTTAAGTCCATTTCACCCACAGATCATAAGTCATGATTTCTCACACTTTTTAATAACCATTTTTTCATTCAAATTACTGTTGATATGGGCCTTTGAGGCCAACAGAAGTGTTTTCAGCAAGAAATAACCTCAATTCAATCAGTCTCCAAGGGTGCAGTATATACCTTTCCGTGACTCCTCTTTATTTTGATGATCATAGATGAAACCTCTCTATGTTTTACAGTTATTGGGTAGAAATGTATATAAGTCCATATCACGCACAGATCTTAAGTCATGATTTCTCCCACTTGTTATTAACCCTTTTTTCATTCAAATTCCTGCTGATTTAGGCTTTTCTTGCCAAAGGACAGAGTTTTCAGGGAGAAACCTCCTGAATTCAATCAGACTCCAACGGGTGCAGTATATATCATTATGTGAATTCTCTGTACTTTGTTGATCATAGATGAAATCTATGTTTTCCATTTCATGGGGTATAAAAAGGTAGAAGTACATATAACCCACAGATCTTAAGTCATGATTTCTCCTACTTTTATTAACATGTTGATGATCATAGATATAATCTCTCTATTTTACACTTCATGGGGTAGTTAAGGATATAATCCATATAACCACAGATATTAAGTCATGATTTCACCCACTTGTTATTAACTCTTTGTTCATTAAAATTCCTGCTGATTTACACCTTCCGGGCCAACAGGCAGTGCTTTTTCAGTGAGAAACCGTCTGAAATCAAATACACTCCAAAGTGTGCTGTATATATCTTTATGAAACTTCCCTCTAAATTGATGTTTATAGATGAAATCTCTCCATGTTTAACACTTCTTGGGGTAAAAAAGGATGTATGTCCGTATCAGCCACAGATCTTAAGTCATGATTTCTCCCATTTGTTATTAACGCTTTTTTTTTCCAAAGTCCTTCTGATTTAGAACTTTCAGGCCAATAGGCAGTGTTTTCAGCGAGACAATTCCTGAATTCCATCAGACCTCTAAGAATGCATTATATATCTACTGTGACTTCACTATACATTTATGATCATAGATGAAATCTTTTAACATTTTACACTTCATGGGTAGAAAAGGATAAAGGTCCATATCACATACAGGAAGTATTTTCAGTGAGAAACCTCCTGAATTCAATCAGACTCCAAAGTGTACAGTATATATCTTTCTGTGACTTCTCTGTACTTTGATGATCATAGATGAATCTATGTTTTACACTTCAAGGGGTAGAAAAGGATATAAGACCATATCACTCACAGATCTTAAGTCATGATTTCTCCCACTTTTTATTAACCCTTTTTTATGAAATTCCTGCTTTCTCAGGCCCTTCAGATGATAAGTCAGTGTTTTCAGGGAGAAACTCCTGAAATCAATCATTAAAACTTTTTTCATTCAAATTCCTGCTGATTTAGGCCTTTCGGGTATAAGGCATTATTTTCAGGAAGGAAACTCCTGAATTCAATCAGACTCGTAAGATTGCATTATATATCTTTCTGTGACTTCTCTGTACTTTGACGACCATGATGAAATCTCTCTAATTTTTACGCTTCATGGAGTCGAAAAGGATATAAGTCCATATCATCCACAGATATTAGTCATGATTTCTCCCACTTGTTATTAACCTTTTTTCATTTAAATTCCTTCTGATTTATGCCTTTCACTCCTACAGGCTGTGTTTCAACGAGAAACCTCCTGAATTCAATCAGACTCCAAAAGGGTGCAGTATATATCTTTCTGTGACTTCTTGTACTTTAAAGATCATAGATGAAATCTCTGTATCTTATACGCACATGTGGTAGAAAAGGATATAAATCCATATACCCATAGATCTTGTCATGATTTCTCTAACTTGTTATTAACACTTTCTTCATTCAAATTCCTGCTCATTAAGGCATTTGATGCCAAAAGTCAGTGTTTTCAGCGAGATACCTTCTGAATTCAATCACACTCCAAAGTGTGTAGTATATATCTATGGAACTTACTGTATGTTGGTGTTTATAGGTGAAATCTCTCTATGTTTTACCCTTCATGGAACAGAAAATGATATGACCATATAACACAAGGCGTTACTCATGATTTCTCCCACTTGTTTTTAACACTTTTTCCATTCAAATTCCTGGTGATTTATGCCTTTCAGGACAACAGGCAGTGTTTTTTCAGCGAGAAACCATCTGAAAACAAACACACTCCAAAGGGTGAAGTATTTATCTTTATGGAACTTCCCACTTAGTTGATGTTTATAGATGATATCTCTCTATGATTTAAACTTCATGGGCTAGAAAAGTATAAGTCCACATCACCCACAGATATTAAGTCATGATTTATCGAACTTATTATTAACCCTTTAATCATTCAAATTCATGCTGACTTAGGCCTTTCAGGTATAAGGCAGTGTTTTCAGGGAGGAAACTCCTGAGTTCAATCAGACACCTAAGATTGCAATATATACATTTCTGTGACTTCTCTGTACTTTGATGATCATAGATGAAATCTATGTTTTACACTTCATGGGTAGCAAAGGATATAAGTCCATATCACCCACAGGTCTTAAGTATTGAGTCTCCTATTTGTTATTAACCCTTTTTTCATTCAAATTGCTGCTGATTCAGGCATTTCAGGCAAATAGGCATTGTTTTCAGGGCAAAACTTCCTAAATTTATAGACTCCAAAGGTTGCAGTATATATCTTTCTGTGACTGCTCTGTACTTTGGTGATCATAGATGAAAACTCTATGTTTTACACTTCATAGGTTAGAAATCGCTCTATGTTTTACACTTCATGGGGTACAAAATGATATAAGTCGCACTTGTTATTAACACTTTTTTCATTCAAATTCATGCTGATTTATACTGTTCAGGCCAACTGGCAGTGTTTTCAGGGAGAAACCGCCTGAATTCAATTAGACTCAAAATGGTGCAGTATATATATTTCAGTGACATTCATTACTTTGATGATCATAGATGAAATCTTACATGATTTACACTACATTTGGTAGAAAAGAATTTAAGTCCATTCACCCACAGATCTTAAGTCATCATATCTCCCCATTGTTATTAACCCTTTTTTTATTCAAATTCCTACTGATTAAAGACTTTCAGGCCAACAGGCAGTATTTTCAGCAAGAAACCTCCTGAATTCAATCAGACTTCAAAGGGACCAGTATGTATCTTTCTGTGACTTCTCTGTACTGTGATGATAATGATAAAATTGCTCTATGTTTTACACTTCATGCAGTAGAAAAGAATATAAGTCCATATCACCCACAGATCTTAAGGCATGATATCTCCCATTTGTTATCAACCGTATTTTCATTCAAATTCCTGCTGATTTAGGCCTCTGAGGCCAACAGGCTGTGTTTTCCGCAAGAAACCACCTGAATTCATACAGACTCCAAAGGGTGCAGTTATATATTTCTGTGAATTCTCTGAATTTTGATGATCATAGATAAATCCATGTTTTACACTTCATGCGGTAGATAAGGATATCAGTCTGTTTAGCCATAGATCTTAAGTCATGATATCTCCCACTTGTTATCAACCCTTTTTTATTCAAATTCCTGCTGATTTAAGCCTCTCAGGCCAAAAGGCAGTGTTTTCAGCCAGGAACCTCCTGAGTTCAAACATACTCCAAAGGGTACAGTATATATCTTTCTGTGACTTCTCGGTACCTTGATCATAATAGATGAAATATATTTTTTACCTTTCAAGGTGTAGAAAAATATAAGTCCATATCACCCAACGAACTTAAGTCATGATTTCTACCACTTGATATTAACCCCTTTTTCATTCAAATTCCTGCTGATTTAGGCCTTTCAAGCCAACAGGCAGTGTTTTCAGTGAGAAACCTTCTGAATTCAATCACACTCCAATGAGTGCAGTATATCTATATGGAACTTCCCTGTACGTTGATGTTTATAGATGGAATCTCTCTATGTTTCACACTTCATGGAGTAGAAAAGTATGCAAGTCCATATCACCCACAGTTGTTAAGTCATGATTTCTGGTACTTATTATTAACCCTTTTTTCATGCAAATTCTTGCTGATTTAGACTTTTCAGTTCAATTGGAAGTGTTTTCAGGGAGAAACCTACTGAATTGAATTAGACTCCAAAGGGTGCAGTATATATCTTTCAGTGACCTCTCTCTACTTTGATGATCATAGATGAAATCTCTCTATGTTATACACACATGTGCCAGAAAAGGATAAAAGTTCATATCACCCACAGATCTTAAGTCATGATTTCCCCCACTTGATATTAACACTTTTTCATTCAATTTCATGCTGATTAAGGGCTTTCGGGCCAAAAGGCAGTGTTTTCAGGGAGAAAAGTCCTGAATTCAATCAGAATCCAAAGGGTGTATTATATATCTTTCTGTGACTTTTCTGTATTTCATGATCGAGATGAAAATCTCTATGTTTTACACTACATGAGGAAGAAAAGTATATAAGTCCATGTCACACATAGATCTTCAGTCGTGATTCGCCCACTTGATAATATCCCTTTTTTCATTCAAATTCCTGCTGATTGAGGACTTTCAGGCCAACAGGCAGTGTTTTCAGTAAGAACCCTCCTGAACTCTATCAACTCCAAAGGGTGCAGTATATGTCTTTCTGTGACTTCGCTGTACTTTGATGATCATAGATGAAAACTCTCTATGGGTAGAAAAGGATATAAGTTCATATCACCCGCAGATATTAAGTCATGATTTCTCCCACTTGTTATTAACACTTTTTCATTCAAATTACTGCTGATTTAAGCCTTTCAGTCAAACAGGCAATTTTTTCAGCAAGAAACCTCCTGAATTCAATCAGACTCCAAAGGGTGCAGTATATATTATTCAGTGACTTCTCTTTACTTTGATGATCACAGATGAAATCTCTCTATGTTTAAAACTACATATGGTAGTAAAGGATATAAATCCACATCACCCACAGTTGGTACGTCATGATTTCTCCCACTTGTTTTTAACCATTTTTTCATGAAATTCCTGCTGATTTAGGCCTTTCAGGAAAGTGGAAGTGTTTTCTTTGAGAAACCTCCTGAAATCAATTAGACATACAGGGTGCAGAATATATCTTTCAGTGACTTCTCTTTACTTTGATGATCAAAGATGAAATCACTCTATGTTTCACACTCCACGAGGTAGAAAAGTATATGTCCATATCATGATTTCTCCCTCTTGTTTTCAACCATTTTTTCATTCAAATTCCTGCTGGTTTAGGCCTTTCAGACCAACAGCAGTGTTTTCAAGGAGAAACCTCCTGATTTCAATAAGTCTCCCAAAGGTGCAGTATATATCTTTCTGTGACTTCACTTAACTTTGGTGATCATAGATAAAAAATATATTTTACTTCATAGGGGAGCAAAAGAAAATATCCATATTACCCACAGATCTTAAGTCATGATTTCTCCACTTGTTATTAACCCCTTTTTCATTCAAATTCCTGCCAATTTAGACCTTACAGGACAACAGGCATTGTTGTCAGCAAGAAACATTCTGAATCAATCACAGTCCACGGGTGCAGTATATATCTTTATGGAAATTTACTGTACGTTGATGTTTATAGATGAAATCTCTCTATGTTTTACACTTTGTGGAGTAGAAAAGCAATTAAGTCATATCACCCATAGATCTTAAGTCATGATTTCTCCATCTTGTTATTAACAGATTTTTCATTCAAATTCCTGCTGATTTAGGCCCTTCAGTCCAACAAGCATTGTTTTCAGTGAGAAATCTCATGAATGCAATTAGACTCCAAAGGATGCTGTATATAACTATCTGTGACGTCTCTGTACTTTGATGATCATAGATGAAATCTTTTTGTTTCACTCTACATGTGGTAGAAATGTATATATGTCCATATAACTCACAGAACTTAAGTCATGATTTCTCCCACTTGGTATTAACCTTTTGTTCATTCAAATTCCTGCTCATTTAGGATTTTCAGGCCAACTGGCAGTCTTTTCAGTGAGACACCTCCTTAATTCAATCAGATTCCAAAGGGTGCAGTATATATCTGTCTGTAACTTCTCTGTACTTTGATGATCATAGATGAAAACTCTCCATGTTTCACCCTTCATGGAGTAGAAAAGGTTATAAGTCCATAACACCCGCAGATATTAAATCCTGATTTCTCCCACTTGTTATTGAGACATTTTTCATTCAAATTCCTGAGATTTAGGCCTTTCAAGTGAACAGGCAGTGTTTTCAGTGAGAAACCAACCGAATTCAATCATACACCAAAGGGTGCAGTATATATCTTTCTTTGACTTCTCTGTAATTTTATGATCATAGATGAAATATATGTTTTACACTTCATGGGGTAGAAAATAAAATAAGTCCATATACCCACTATCTTAAGTCATGAATTCTTAACTTGTTATTAACCACTTCTTCTTTCAAATTCCTGCTGATTTAGGCATTTCAGGCCTACAGGCTGTGTTTTCAGTGAGAAACCTTCTAAATTCAGTCACACTCCAAATGGTGCAGTATATATCAATGTGGAATTTCCCTGTACGTTGAAGTTTATACATGAAATCACTCTATGTTTTACACTTCATGGAGTACAAAAGTATGTAAGTCCATATCACACAAAGATCTTAAGTCATGATTTCTGGCACTTGTTATTAACACTTTTTTCATTCAAATTCATGCTGCTTAAGGGCTTTCAGGCCAAGACAGTGTTTTCAGCGAGAAAACCCCTGAATTCAGACTCCAAAGGGTGCATTATATATCCTGCTGTGACTTCTCTGTATTTCATGATCATAGATGAAATCTCTCTATGTTTTACACTACATGGGATAGAAAAGTATATAAGTCCATATCACCCATAGATCTGCATCATTATTTCTCCCAATTGTTAATAACACTTTTTTCATTCAAATTCCTGCTGATTTAGGTCTTTCAGGCCAACAGGCAGTGTTTTCAGGGAGAAACCTCCTGAATTCAATCAGACTCCAAAGGTGCTATATATATCTTTCTGTGACTTCTCAACCTTTGATGATCATAGATGAAAACTCTATGTTTTACACTTCATGGTTTAGAAAAGGATATAAGTACATTTCACCATCAGATCTTAAGTCATGATTTCTCCCACTTGTTATTAACCCTTTTTTCATTCAAATGCATGCTTATTTAGGCCTTTGAGGCCAACAGGCAATGTTTTCAGTGAGAAACCTCCTGAATTCAACCAGATTCCAAAGGGTACTGTATGTATCTTCCTGTGACTTCTCTTTCCTTTGAGCATCATAGATGAAATCACTCTATGTTTTAGAGTACATGTGGCAGTGAAGGATGTAAGTACATATCACCCACAGATCTTAAGTCATGATTTCTCCCACTTCTATTAACCATTTTTCATTCAAATTCCTGCTGATATACGCCTTTCAGGCCAACAGGCTGTGTTGTCAGCGAGAACCTCCTGAATTTAATAGTACTCCAAAGGGTGCAGTATATATCTTTCTGTGTCTTCTCTGTGCTTTGATCATGAATGATATCGCTCTATGTTTTACACTTCATGGGGTATAAAGGAATATAAGTTACTATCACCCACGGATCTTAAGTCATGATATCTCCAACTTGTTATCAACCCTTTTTTCATTCAAATTCGTGCTGATTTAGGCCTCTGAGGCAAAAGGCAGTGTTTTCCATGAGAAATCTCCTGAATTCAATCAGACTCCAAAGAGTGCAGTGTATATATTTCTGTGATTTCTCTGTACTTTGGTGATCATAGATGAAATCTATGTTTTACACTTCATGGGCTACAAAAGGATACAAGTCCATTTCACCCACAAATCTTAAGTCCTGATTTCTCCCACATGTTATTCACTCTTTTTTCACTCAAATTCCTGCTGATTTAGGCCTTTCTGGCCATAAGGCAGTGTTTTCAGGGAGAAATTTCCTATATTCAATCAGACTCCTAAGATTGCATTATATATCTTTCTGTTACTTCTAGTATTTTGATTATCACAGATGAACATTATCTATGTTTCACCCTTCATGGGGTAGAAAAGGATATAAGTCCATATCACCCTCAGTTATTAATTCCTGATTTATCCACTAGTTATTAACACTTTTTACATTCAAATTCCAGCTGATTAAGCCTTTAAAGCCAACAACAGGTTTTTCAACAAGAAACCTCCTGAATTCAATGCGACTCCAAAGGGTGCAGTATATATCTTTCTGTGGCTTATCTGTATTTTGATGAACATAGATGAAATATATTTTTTACACTTCATGGGGTAGAAAAAGATATAAGTGCATATCACCCAAAGACCTAAGTCATGATTTCTCCCACGGTTTTTAACACCCTTTTAATTCAAATCCCTGCTGAATAAGGGATTTCAGTGTTTTCTGCCAGACACCTCCTGAATTCAATCACACTCCAAAGGTGCAGTATATATCTTTATGGAACTTCCCTGTACGTTAATGTTTATAGATGAAATCTCTCTATGTTTTACACTACATGTGGTCGAAAAGGATATATGTCCCTATCACCCACAGATCTTAAGTCATGATTTCTCCCAATTTTTATTAACCATTTTTCATTCAAATTTCTGCTGATTTAGGATTTTCAGGCAAACAAGCAGTCTTTTCAGTGAGAAACCTCCTTAATTCAATCAGAATCCAAAGGGTGCATGCACTTAATTCAATCAGACTCCAAAGGGTGCACTGTGACTTCTCTGTACTTTGATGATCGTAGATGAAATCTCTCTATGTTTTACGCTTCGGAGTAGAAAACAATATAAGTCCATATTACACACATATCTTAATCATTATTTCTCCCACTTGTAATTAACCCTTTTTTCATTCACATTCCTGCTGATTTAGGCCTTTCAGTTCAACAGCCAGTGTTTTCAGTGAGAAATATCCTGAATTCAATCAGTCTCCAAAGGGTGCAGTATATATCTTTATGTGACTTCTCTGTATTTTGGTGATCATAGATGAAATCTCTCTATGATTTATACTTCATGGTTTAGAAAAGGATAAGTCCATATCACCCACAGATCTTAAGTCATGATTTCTTCCATGTGTAATTAACACTTTTTTCACTCAAATTCCTGCTGAATTAGGCCTCTCAGGCCAACAAGCAGTGTTTTCCACGAGAAACCTCCAGAATTCATTCAGACTCCAAAGGGGGCAGTATACATATTTCTGTGCCTCTCTGTACTTGGTGATCATAGATGAATATGTTTTACACTTCATGGGTTAGAAAAAGTTAAATGCCTGTATAAGCCACAGATCTTAAGTCATGATTTCTTGCACTTGGTATTACCCGTATTTTCATTCAAATTCCTGCTGATTTTCGCCTTGTAGGCCAACAGGCAGTGTTTTCAGGGAGAAAACTCCTGAATTAAATTACACTCAGAAGGTTGCTATATATATCTTTCGGTGATTCCCCTGTACTTTGATGATCCTAGATGAAACCTATCTATGATTTAGACTTCATGGGGTAGAAATAGATATAAGTTCATATCACCCACATATTTTATGTCTTGATTTCTCCCACTTGTTATTAACCCCTTTTTCATTTAAATTTTTGCGTATTTAAGGCTGTCAGGCCAAAAGGCTGTGTTTTCAGCAACAAACCTCCTGAATTCAATCAGACTCCAAAGGAGCAGTTTATATTTCTGTGACTTCACTGTACTTTGATGATCATAGATGAAATCTATGTTTTATACTTCATGGGGTAGAAAAGGATATAAGTCCATATCACCAACAGATCTTAAGTCCTGATTTCACCCACTTGTTGTTAACCCTTTTTCATTCAAATTCCTGCTGATTTAGACCGTTCAGGCCAAAAGGCAATGTTTTCAGGCAGAAACCTCTGAAATTCAAACAGGCCTAAGATTGCATTATATATCTTCTCTGACTTCTCTGTACTTTGATGATAATAGATGAAATCTCTAATTTTTACAAATCATGGAGTAGATAATGATATATGTCCATATATCCCACAGATCTTCACTCATGATTTCTGCCACTTGTTATTAAACCTATTTTCATGAAAATTCCTTCTGATTTAGGCCTTTCAGGTAAAAAGGCATTATTTTCAGCGAGAAACCTTCTGAATTCAATCACACTCCAAAGGGTGCAGTATATATCTTTCTGTGGGTTATCTGTACTTTGATGATCATAGATGAAATCTCACTATGTTTTACACTTCTTGGGGTAGAAAAGGATATAAGTACATATCACCCACATATCTTATGTAATGATTTCTCCCACTTGTTATTAACCATTTTTTCTTTCAAATTCCTGCTGCTTTGCGCCATGATGCCATACGGCAGTGTTTTCAGGGAGAAAACTCCTGAATTCAATACGACTCCTAAGATTGCAGTATATGTTTTTCTGTAACTTCCTGTCCTTTGATGATCATAGATGAAAATTATGTTTTACACCTTATCTATTAGAAAAGTATGTAAGTCCATATCACCCACAGATCTGAAGTCATGATTTCACCCACTTGTTATTAATCCTTTTTTCATTAAAATTCCTGCTGGTTAGGGCTTTCAGACAAACAGGCAGTGTTTAGAGTGAGAAAAGTCCTGTATTCAATCAGACTCCAAAGGCTGCAGTATATATGTTTCTGTCATTTCTCTGTACTTTGATGATTATAGTTTAAAACACTCTTTTTACACTTCATGGATTAGAAAAGTATATAAGACAATCACCCACAGATCTTAAGTCATGATTTCCCCCACTTGTCATATACCCTTTTTTCATTCAAATTCCTGCTGATTTAGGCCTTTCAGGCAACTGGAAGTTTTTTCACGGAGAAACCTTCTGAAATCACTTAGACATATAGGGTGCATTATATATCTTTCAGCCACTTTTCTTCACTTTGATGATAATAGATGAAATATCTCTATGTTTTACACTACATGGGGTAGAAAAGGATATAAGTGCATATCACCAACAGATCTTAAGTCATGATTTCTGGCATTTGTTATTAACAATTTTTTCATTCAATTTCCTGCTGATTTAAGACATTCAGGCCAACTGGCAGTCTTTTCAGTGAGAAACCTCCATTATTCTATCAGACTCCAAAGGGTGCAGTATATATCTTTTTGTGTCTTCTCTTTACTTAGATGATCATAGTTTAAAACACTCTGTTTTACACTTCATGGAAAGAAAATTATATAAGTCCATGTCACCCACAGATCTTAAATCATGATCTCTCCCACCTGTTATTAATCCTTTTTTCATTCAAATTCCTGCTGATTTAGGACTTTCAGGCCAACAGACATTGTTTAGTGCAAAAAACCTCCTGAATTCAATCAGACTCCGATGCTGCAGTATATATCTTTCTGTGAATTCTCTTTCCTTTCATGAACATAGTTGAGATCTCTCTATGTTTTACACTTCATGGTGTAGAAAATGATATAATTGCATATCACCGAGAGATGTTAAGTCATGATTTATCCCACTGTTATTAACCGTTTTTTTCATTCAAATTCCTCCTGATTTAGGATTTTCAGGACAACTGGCAGTCATTTCAGTTAGAAACTCTGAATTCAATCAGACTCCAAAGGGTGCAGTATACATCTTTCTGTGACTTCTCTGTACTTTGATGATCATAGATGATAACTCTCTATGTTTCACCCTTCATGGAGTAGAAAAGGATATACGACCACAACACCCGCAGATTTTAAATCTTGATTTCTCCCCCTTGTTATTAAAACTTTTTTCATTCAAATTCCTAAGATTTGGGCTTTTCAGGCCAACAGGCAGTGTTTTCAGCGAGGAAACCTCCTGAATTCAATCATACTCTAAATGGTGAAGTATTTATTTTATTGTGACTTCTCTATTTTTGATGATCATAAATGAAATCTCTATGTTTCACACCTCATGGTGTAGAAAATTATATAAGTCCATATCACTCACAGATCTTAAGTTATGATTTCTCCCACTTGTTAAGGGTGCAGTATATATCTTTCTGTGTAGAAGAGGATATAAATCTATAACACTCGCAGATATTAAATCCTGATTTCTCCCACTTGTTAATAACAATTTTTTCATTCAAATTCCTGCTGATTTAGGCCTTTCAGGACAAGAGAAAGATTTTTTAGCAAGTAACCTTCTGAAATCAATCATAATTCAAAGTGTAAAGTATATATCTTTCTGTGACTACTTTGATGATCATAGATGAAAACTCTCTATGTTTCACCCTTCATGGAGTAGAAAAGGATATAATTCCATAATACCCACAGACATTAAATCCTGATTTCTCCCACTTGTTATTAACATTTTTTTCATTCAAATTCCTGCTGATTTAGGCCTTTCAGGACAACACGAAGATTTTTTCAGAAGAAACCTCCTGTATTCAATCACACTCCAAAGGGTGCAGCATATATCTTTATGGAACTTTCCTGTTTATTGATATATATAGGTGAAATCTCTCTGTTTTACATTTCATGGAGTAGCAAAGAATATAATTCCATATCACCCACAGATTTTAAGTCATGATTTCTCCCACTTGTTATTAACCATTTTTCATTCAAATTCCTGCTATTTAAGGGCTTTCAGGCCAAGAGGTAGTGTTTTCAGTGAGAAACCTGCTGAATTAAATAAGACTCCAAAGGGTGCAGTATATATCTTTCTGTGACTTCTCTGTATTTGATGATCATAGATGAAATCTCTTTACGTTTTACACTTCATGGTGTATAAAATGATACAAGTCCATTACACTCAAAAATCTAAAGTGATGATTTCTCCACCTTGTTATTTACCCTTTTTTCATTCACATTCTTGTTGATTTATGCCTTTCAGGCCAACAGGCAATGTTTTCAGTGAGAAACCTCTTGAATTCAATCAGACTAAAAAGGGTGCAATATCTATCTTTATGTGACTTCTCTGTACTTTGATGAGCATAGATGAAATCTCTCTTTATTTTACGCTTCATGGAGTAGAAAAGGATATAAGTCAATATCACCCACAGATCTTAGGTCATGAGTTTTCCCACTTATTATTAACCCTTTTTATATTCAAATTGCTGCTAATTAAGGGCTTTCAGGCCAACAGGCAGTGTTTTTTGTGAAAAAACTCCTGAATTCAATGAGACTCCTAAAATTGCATTATACATGTCTCTGTTATTTCTCTGTACTTGATGATCATAGATGAAATCTCTCTATGTTTTACACAACATGGGGTGAATAGGATATAATTCCACAATACCCACACATTTTAAGCCATGATTACGCCCACTTTTTTTATTCAAATTCCTTTTTTTCATTCAAATTCCTGCTGTTTAAGGGCTTTAAAGCCAACAGGCAGTGTTTTCAGCGAGAAACCTGAATTCAATCAGACACCAAAGATATATCTATCTGTGACTTCTCTGGTTTTTGATGATCATAGATGAAATCTCTCTATGTTTTACACTTCATGGGGTAGCAAAGGATATAAGTCCATATCACCCATAGATCTTAAGTCATGATTTCTCCCACTTGTTATTAACCCTTTTTTCATTCAAATTCCTGCTGATATAGGCCTTTTGGCCAAATGGCAATGTTTTCAGTGGGAAAGTTCCTAAATTCAATCACACTCCTAAGATTGCATTATATATCTTTCTGTTACTTCTCTGTACTTGATGATCATAGATGAAATCTCTCTATGTTTTACACATCATGGGGGAGAATAGCATATAAGTGCACATCATGCACACATCTTAAATCATGATTTCTTCCTTTTTTATATCCTTTTTTCATTGATTTCCTGCTGATTTTGGCTGTTCAGGCCAACTGGCAGTGTTTTCAGGGAGAAACGTCCTGATTTCAATTAGATTCAATAGGGTGCAGTATATATCTTTCTTTGAATTCTCTTTACTTTGATGATCATAGATGAAATCTTTCATGTTTTACACTACATGTGGTAGAAAAGGATATAAGTCCATATCCCCCACAGATCTTAAGTCATGATTTCTTCCACTTGTTATTAAACCTTTTTTCATTCAAATTCGTGGTGATTTTGGCCTTTCTGGCCAACAGGCTATGTTTTCAGCGAGAAACCTCCTGAATTCAATCATCCTCCAAAGGGTGCAGTATATATTTTTCTGTGACTTCTCAGTACTTTGTTCATCATAGATGAAATATATTTTTTACATTTCATGGAATCGAAAATGATATGAGTCCATATCCCCAAAGATCTTAAGTCATGATTTCTCCCATTTGTTATTAACCCCTTTTTCATTCAAATTTCTGCTGATTTAGGCCTTTCAGGGCAACAGGCAGTGTTTTCAGCAAGAAACCTGAATTCAATCACACTCCAATGGGTGCAATATATCTATATGGAACTTCACTGTACATTGATTTTTATAGATGAAATCTCTATGTTTTACACTTCATGGAGTAGAAAAGTTTATAGGTCCACATCACCCTCAGTTCTTAAGTCATGATTTCTGGCACTTGTTATTACCCCTTTTTTCAAGCAAATTCTTGCTGACTTAGTCTTTTCAGGCTACCTGGCAGTGTTTTCAGGGAGAGACCTCCTGAATTCTATTAGACTCCAAAGTGTGCATTATATATCATTCAGTGACCTCTCTTTACTTTGATGATCATAAATGAAATCTCTCTATTTTATACACACATGTGGTATAAAAGGATATAAGTCCATATCACCCACAGATCTTAAGTAATGATTTCCCCACTTGTTATTAACACTTTTTTCATTGAAATATATGTTGATGAAGGGATTTCAGGCCAAAAGGCTGGGTTTTTAGCGAGAAAACTCTTGAAATCAATCAGACTCCAAAGGGTGCATTATTTATCTTTCTGTGACTTCTCTGTATTTGATGATCATAGATGAAATCTCTCTATGTTTTAACTACATGGTGTAGAAAGTATATATGTCCATATCACACATAGATCTTAAGTCATTGTTTCTCCCACTTGTTATTAAAACTTTTTTATTCTAATTCCTGCTGATTTAGTCCTTTCAGGCCAACAGGCAATGTTTTAGCAAGAAACCTCCTGAAATCACTCAGACTCCAAAGGGTGCAGTATGTATCTATATGTGATTTCTCTGATCTTTGATTATCATAGATGAACCTGTGTTTTACACTTCATGGTGTAGAAAAGGATATAAGTCCGTATTAGCCATAGATCTTAAGTCATGATATATCCCACTTGTTATGAACACTTTTTTAATTCAAATTCCTGCTGATTTAGGAGTTTCAGGCCAATAGGCAATATGTTCATTGAGAAACCTCCTGAATTCAATCAGACTCCAAAGGGCGCAGTGAGTATCTTTCTGTGACTGCTCTTTCCTTTGATGATCATAGATGAAATCTCTGTTTGTTTTGCACTTCATGGAGAGAAAACGATATAAGTCATTATCACCCATAGATGTTATGTCATAATTTCTCCCACTTGTCATTAAAACTTTTTTTCTGTCAAATAGCTGCTGATTTAGGCCTTTCAGCCAGTGTTTTCAGCGTGAAACCTCCTGAATTCAAGCAGACCACAAAGGTTGCAGTACATACATTTCTGTGACTTCTCTGTACTTTGATGATCATAGATCAAATCTATGTTTTACACTTCATGGGGTAGAAAACTATAAAAGTCCATATCACCCACAGATCTTAAGTCCTGATCTCCCACTTGTTATTAACCCTTTTTTTCATTCAATTTCCTGCTGATTTTGGCCTTTCTGGCCATAAGGCAGTGTTTTCAGGGAGAAATTTACTGTATTCAATCAGACTCCTAAGATTACATTATATATCTTTCTGTTACTTTTCTGTACTTTCATTATCATAGGTGAAAACTCTATGTTTTATAGTTCATTGGTTAGATAAGGATATAAGTCCATATCACCCACAGATTGTAAGTCATGATTTCTCCACTTCTTATTAATCCTTTTTTCATTCAAATTCCACCTGATTTAGGACTTTCAGGGCAACTACAGTGTTTTCAGCAAGAATCCTCCTGATTCAGTCAGACTCCAAAAGGTGCAGTATATGTCTTTCTGTGACTTCTCTGTATTTTGATGATCATAGATGAACACTCTCTCTCTTTTACCCTTCTGGACTAGAAAAGAATATAAATACATAACACCCAAAGATCTTAATTCCTGATTTCTCCCACTTGTTATTAACACTTTTTTCATTCAAATTCCAGCTGATTTAGGTCTTTCAAGCCAACAACGTGTATTCAACAAGAGACCTCCTTAATGCAATCAGACTCCAAAGGATGCAGTATATATCTTTCTGTGATTATCTGTACTAGATGATCATAGATGAAATATATTTTTTACACTTCATGGGGTGGAAAAGATATAAGTCCATATCACCCAAAGACTTTAACATGATTTCTACCACTAGTTATTAACACCTTTTTCTTTCAAACTACTCCTGATTTAGGCCTATCAGGCCAACAGGCATTGTTTTCCACGTGAAACCTTCTGAATTCAATCATACTCCAAATGGTGCAGTATATATCTTTATGCAACTTCCCTGTACATTGATGTTATAGACAAAATGACTTTACTTTGATGATCATAGATGAACTCTCTCTATGTTATACACAAATGTGGTAGAAAAGGATATAAGTCCATATCACCCACAGATCTTAAATCATGATTGCCCCCACTTGTTACAAACCCTTTTTTCATTCAAATTCATGCTGATTAAGGTATTTCAGGCCAAAGGCAGGGTTTTCAGCGAGAAAACTCCTGAATTCAATCAGACTCCAAAGGGTGCTGTATATAACTCTGTGACGTCTACGTACTTGATGGTCATTCATAAAATCTCCCTATGTTTAACAGTTCATGGGTAGAAAAGGATATAAGTTCATGTCACCCACAGATCTTAAGTCATGATTTCTCCCAATTGTTATTAACACTTTATTCATTCAAATTCCAGTTTATTTAGGCCTCTCAGGCCAAAAGGCAGTGTTTCAGCGAGAAACATCCTGAGTTCATCATACACCAAAGGTTGCATATATATATTTCTGTGACTTCTCTGAACTTTGATTATCATAGATGAAATATATTTTACACTTCATGGGGTATCAAAGGATATAAGTCCATAAAACCCACAGATCTAAGTCATAATTCTCCGACCTAGTATTAACCCCTTTACATTCAAATTCCTGCTGATATAGGCCTTTCTGGACATAAGGCAGGGTTTTGGGGAGAAATTTCCTGTATTCAGTCAGTCTCCTAAGATTGCGTTTTATATCTATCGGTTACCTCTCTGTACTTCGATGATCATCGATGAAATCCCTCTGTTTTACACTTCATGGAGTAGAAAATAATATAAGTAAATATCACCCACATATCTTAAGTCATGATTTCTCCCACTTGTTAATAACCCATTTTTCATTCAAATTCCTGCTGATTTAGGCCTTTCTTGCTAAAAGGCAATGTTTAGTGCAAGAAACCTCCTGAATTCAATCAGACTCCAAAGGGTGCAGTATATATCTTTCTGTGACTTCTCTGTACTTTGATGATCATAGTGAAATCTCTCTATGTTTTACACTTCATTGGGTAGAAAAGGATATAAATCAATATCACTCACAGATCTGAAGTCATGATTTCACCCACATGTTATTAACCCATTTTCATTCAAATTCCTGCTGATTGAGGGCTTTCAGTCCAACAGGCAATGTTTTAAGCAAGAAATCTCTTGAATTCAATCAGATTCTAAAGGATGAAGTTCATCTTTCTCTGACTTCTCTTTCCTTTAATGATCATAGATTAAATCTCTGTATGTTTTGTACTTCATGGAGTAAAAAATGATATGTCATTATCACCCATAGAAATTATGTCATAATTTCTCCTCCTTGTCATTAACCCTATTTTCTATCAAATACCTGCTGATGTAGGCCTTTCAGGAGAGCAGTCAGTGGTTTCAGTGCAAAGCCTCCTGAATTCAATCAGACTCCAAAGGGTGCAGTATATATCTTTCTGTGACTTCTCTGTACTTTGATGATCATAGTAAATCTCTCTATGTTTTACACTTCATGGGGTAGAAAAGGATATAAATCAATATCACTCACAGATCTGAAGTCTTGATTTCACCCACTTGTTTTTAACAATTTTGTCTTTCAAAGTGATGCTGATTTAGGCCTTTCAGACCAACAGGCATTATATTCAGGGAGAAACATCCTGAATTCAAACACACTCCAAAGGGTGCAGTATATATCTATATGCAACTTCACTGTACATTGAAGTTTATAGATGAAATCTCACTATGTCAGCAATAAACCTCCTGAATTCAATAGGACTCCAATGGGGCAGTGTATATCTTTCTGTGAGTTCTCTGTTCTTTGATGATCATACATGAAAACTCTCTCTGTTTTACATCTCATGGAGTAGAAAAGGATATAAGTCCATATCACCAAATCTCTTAAGTCATGATCTCCCACTTGTTATTATAACTTTTATCATTCAAATTCTTTCTGATTTAGGCTTTTCAGGCCAATTGGAAGTGTTTTCAGGGAGAAACGACCTGAATTCAATTAGACTCCATAGGGTGCAGTATATATCTTTCAGTGACCTTGCTTTACTTTGATGATCATAGATGAAATCTCTCTCTGTTATACACACATGTGGTCGAAAAGGATATAACTCCATATCACCCACAGATCTTAGGTCATGATTTCTACCACTTGTTATTAACCATTTTTTCATTCAAATTCCTCCTGATTTAGGTCTTTGGCCAACAGGCACTGTTTTCAGTGAGAATATTCCTGAAAACCACAGACCCCTATAGTGCATTATATATCTTTCTGTAACATCTCTGTACTTCAATTTTACTCTTCATGGGGTAGAAAAGGATATAAGTCCTTATCACCCACATATCTTAAGGCATGATTTCTCCCACTTGTGAAAACCCTTTTTTTTTTTTCAAATTCCTACTATATAGGTCTTTCAGGTCAACAGGCATTGCTTTCAGAGAGAAACTTCCTAATATCAATCAGACTCTATATATATATATAATCAGACTATATATATATATATATATATATATATATATATATATATATTTCTGTGACTTCTCTGTACTTTCATGATCATAGAGGAAATCTCTCTTTTACACTTCATGGGGTAGAAAAATATATAAGTCCATATCAGCCACAAATATTAAGTCATGATTTCTCCCACTATTTATTAAACATTTTTCATTCAAAATCCTCCTGATTAGGCCTTTCAGGCCAACTGGAAGTATTTTCAGTGAGAAACCTGCTGAATTCAATCATACTTCAAATGGTGCAGTATAATTCGTAATGGAACTGTCCTGTATGTTGGTGTTTATAGATGAAATCTCTCTGTTTTACACTTCTCAGAATAGAATATGATATAAGTCCTTATAACCAACAAATCTGATTGGCGCCAGTTCCAGGCCCCTGGGAGGGTCCCCCTCGTCGCACGCCACCTCTGCTGCCCCTGGGAGCCAACCCCCTCGCCGCACGCCACCTCCGCTGCTCCTGGGAGCCAAGTCCCTCCTCCAGGTTCCTCCGGAGATGAGCACATCTTGCCCACCCTCAGGTTAGATAGCTGCTGAAAGTCATTGGCGCCGGTTCCAGGCCCCTGGGAGGGTTCCCCTCGCCGCACGCCACCTCCACCGCCCCTTGGAGCCAACCCCCTCACCGCACGCCACCTCCACTGCCCCTGGTTGCCAAGCCCTGCCTCCAGGTTCCTCCGGAGACGTGCCCATCTTGCCCACCCTCAGTTAGATAGCTGCTGAAGGTCATTGGCGCTGGCGCCGCAAGCAGCGCCGGCACATATTACTAAACTAAGCTAAAGTACAGATCTACTTTCAACCTGGAATACACTCCCATCAACATGCCAACCAACACAAGATCCATGGGTTCTCAATATGTAGAACAGGTTCGAAAGCAAAATACAGTAAGGAGAAAAACTTTAAACATGCAAGCAAGCCCAACAGGAAGTAATCCATCGCCAAAAAAGAAAGGACAATCTCCAGAAATCACCAAAGAAATGATTTGCATCTCAGAAAAAGATTCCTCTATTAACATGTTAAATGCACTCCAGCAATTAAGAGAAGAATTAGAAAAAAAGGACAACAGTATGATAGAAGCAATTAATGCACTAAGGGAGGAAAT
>PVHY01021442.1:0-23894 GCA_004024945.1 Uropsilus gracilis
ATAAAGACAGACACCAAATGGTTACAACTCGAGGTGGGGGGGCGGGACAGAGGGGGAATGGTCAGGGAGGGTGGGGGGGTGAATCCCAGTAAAATAAATAAATAAATAAATAAAAAATGTAAACTGGAAAAAAAAATCTGTGGGTTATATGGACTTACATACTTTTCTAAGCAATAAGGTATAAAACATAGATTCATCTATAATCACCTAAGTACAGAGAATTCTCTGAAAGACATATAATGCAATCTTCAGAGTCTGATTGAATTCAGGAGTTTTCTCCCTGAAAACACTGCTTTATGGCCAGAGGGGCCCAAATCAGTAGGAATTTGAAAAAAAGAATTGTTAATAACATGGGAGAAATCATGAGTTCAGATATGTGGATAATAGAGACTTATATCCTTTTCTATTGCATGAAGTGTAAAACATAGAGAGATTTCATCTTTAAATATCAATGTACAGGGCAGATCCCTAAAGATATATACTGCACCCTTTTGAGCGTGTGTGAATGCAGAAGGTTTCTCACAGAAAACACTGCATGTTGGTGAAAGGCCTTAATCAACACGAATTTGAATGAAAAATGGTTAAAAACAAGTGGGAGAAATCATGACTTAAGATCTGTGGGTGATATGGACTTATATCCTGTCCTACTCCATGTAGTGTAAAACAGAGACAGATTTCATCTATGTTCATCAAAGTACAGAGATGTCATGATAAGACATATACAGCACCCTTTGGAGTCTGATTGAATTCAGGAGTTTCTACTGAAAACAAAACTATTGCCCTGAAAGACCTACCACAGCAGGAATTTGAATGAAAAAAGTGTTAATAATAAGTGGAAGAAATCATGACCTAACAGATGTGGGTGTTATGGATTTATATCGTTTTCTACTCCATGATGTGTAAATTATAGAGAGATTTCATCTATGATCATCAATATAAGAGAAGTCACAGAAACACATATACTGCACATTTGGAGACTGATTAAATTCAGGAGGTTTCTACCTGAAAACATTGCCTGTTGGCCAGAGAGGCCTAAATCAGCAGGAATTTGAATGAAAAAAAGGGTTGATAACAGGTGGGAGATTACATTAATAAGATCTGTGAGTGATATGGACTTATATTCTTTTCTACTCCATGAAGTGTAAAACATAGAGAGATTTCATCTATTTTCATAAAAGTAAAGAGAAGTCACAGAAAGATATATACTGCATGCCATGGAATGTGACTGAATTCAGAATGTTTAGCTGAAAACACTTCCTGTTGACCCGAAAGGCCTAATTCTACAGTAATTTGAATAAAAAGGGTTAATAACAATTTCGATAAATCATGACCTAAGAGATGTGGGTATTATGGATTTATATCGTTTTCTATTCCATGATCATCAAATCCAGAGAAGTCACAGAAAGATATATAATGCACCCTTTGGAGTATGATAGAATTCAGTAGTTTTATCTGAAAACAATGCCTTATGCCCCAAAGCCCTTAATCAGCATGAATTTGAATGAAAAAAGGGTTAATAACAAGTGGAAGAAATCATGACTTAAGATCTGTAGGTGATATGGACTTATATCCTTTTCTAGCCCATGAAGTGCAAAACATAGAGAGTTTTCATCTATGATCATCAAAGTACAGAGGAGTCACAGAATGATATATAATGCAATCTTAGGAGTCTGATTGAAATCAGGAGTTTTCTCACAGAAAACACGGCCTGTTGGCCTGAAAGGCCTAAATCAGCAGGAATTTGAATAAAAAAAGGTTTAATAACAAAGGGTGAAATAATGCCTTAAGATCTGTGGGTGATATGGAGTTATATACTTCTCTACTCCATGAAGTTAAAACATAGAGAGATTTCATCTATGATGATCAAAGTACAGAAAAGTCTCTGAAAGATATATATATATATTGCACCCTTTGGAGTCTGATTGTATTCAGGATGTTTCTTGATGAAAACACTGCCTGTTGGCCTGAAAGGCCTAAATAAGTAGGAATTTTTTGAAAAAAGAGATAATAACAAGTGGGAGAAATCATGACTTAAGACCTGTAGGTGATATGGACTTATATCCTTTTCTACAATATAAGTGTAAAACATGGAGATATTTCATCTAAGATCATCAAAGTACAGAGAAGTCACAGAAAGATATATAATGCAATCGTAGGTGTCTGATGGAATTCAGGATTTTTCACCCTGAAAACAATGCCTTATGGCCTGAAAGCATAGACAACAGGAATTTAAACAAAAAAACATACTAATAACAAGTGGGAGAAATCATGATTTAAGATCTGTGGGAGATATGGACATATATGCTTTTCTACTCCATGAAGTGTAAAACATAAAGAGATTTCATCTGCAAACCTCAACGTACAAGGAAGGTCCATAAAGATATATACTGCACCCTTTGGAGTGTGATTGAATTCAGAAGGTTTCTCACTGAAAACACTGCAGCACATACATCCTTTTCTACCACGTGTAGTGTAAAACATAGAGACATTTCATCTATGATTAACGAAGTAAAGAGTTGTCACTGAAAGATATACACTGTACCCTTTGGAGTCTAATTGAATTCAGGAGATTTTCCATAAAAACACTTTAGTTGGCCTGAAAAGCCTAAATCAGCAGGAATTTGATTGAAATAAGGGTTAATAACAAGTGCCAGAAATCATGACTTAAGATATATGGGTGATATGGACTTATATACTTTACTACTCCATCAAGCGTAAAACATAGAGATATTTTATCTATATACTTCAACGTACAGGGAAGTTCCATGTGGATATAGACTATCCATTTGGAGTGATTGAATTCAGAAGGTTTCTCGATAAAAACACTGCCTGTTGGCCTGAAAGGCCTAAATCACCAGGAATTTGAATGAAAAAGGTGCTAATAACAAGTTGAGAAAACATGACTTATGATCTGTGTGTAATATGGACTTACTTATTTTTCTAATACATACAGCATAAAACAAATATTCATCTATGATCATCAAAGTACAGAGAAGTCACAGAAAGATATTTACTGCACCCTTTGGACTCTGAATGAATTCAGAGGTTTCTCGCTGAAAAAAACTGCCTGTTGTCCTGAAAGGCCTAAATCCACAGGAATTTGAATGAAAAAAGTGTTAATAACAAGTGGGAGAAATCAGGATTTAATATCTGTGGTTGTTATGTAATTATATCCTTTTCTACTCCATGAAGGGTGAAACATAGAGAGTTTTCATCTATGATCACCAGAGTACAGAGAAGTGACAGAAAGATATGTACTGCACACTTTGGAATTCCATTGAATTCTGGAGGTTTATTGCTGAAAACACTGTTGTTGGCTCGAAAGGCCTAAATCACATGGTATTTGAATGAAAAAAGGGTTAATAACAAGTGGGATAAATCATGACTTAACATCTGTGCGTGATATGACTTATATAATTTTCTACCCCATGAAGTGTAATAATAGTGAGATTTCATCTATAATCATCATACCAAGAAGTCACAGAAAGATATATACTGCACCCTTCAGAGTCTGATTGAATTCAAGAGGTTTATCGCACTAAACACTGCCCATTGGCCTGAAAGGCCTAAATCAGCAGGAATTTGAATGAATAAAAGGTTAAGAAAAATTGGGAGAAATCATGACTTAAGACGTGTGGGTGATGTGGACTTATATACTATTCTACCCCATGATATGTAAAACATAGAAAGATATCATCTTTGATGATCAAGTACAGAGAAGTAACAGAAAGATATATAATGCAATCTTAGGATTCTCATTGAATTCAGGAGTTTTCTCACAACAAACAATATCTGTTTGCTTGAAATTCCTAAATCAGCAGGAATTTAAATAAAAGAGTTTTAATAACAAGTGGGAGAAATCATGATTTAAGAAGATCTGTGAGTGATATGGACTTATATGCTTTTCTACACCATGAAGTTAAAACAGAGAGATTTCATCTATGATCATCAAAAAGAGAGACATCACAGAAAGATTTATACTGCACCCTTTGGAGTGTGATTGAATTCAGAAGGTTTCTCACTGAAAACACTGCCTTTTGACCGGAAAGGCCTAAATCAGAAGGAAATTGCATGAAAAAAGGGTTAATAACAAGTGCAAGAAATCATGACTTTCGAACTGTGGGTCATATGGACTTATAAACTTTTCTACCCATGAAGTGTAAAACAGTGAGATTTCATCCATTCATTCAAATACAGAGAAGTAACATAAAGATATATAATGCAATCTTAGGAGTCTGATTCAATACCGGAACTTTCTCCCTGAGATCACTGCCTTACATCCAAAAATGCCCGAATCAGCAGGATTTTGAATGAAAAAATGGTTAATAACAAGTGGGAGAAATCATGACTTACAATCTGTGGGTGATATGGACTTATATCCTTTTCTACCCCATGAAGTGTAAAACATAGAGAGGATTCATCTATGATCATCAAAATACAGAGGAGTCATGGAAAGATATATACAGCACCCTTTGGAGACTCATTGAATTCAGAGGTTTCTCACTGAAAACACTGCCTGTTGGCCTGAAAGGCTAAATCAGCTGGAATTTAAAAGAAAAAAGGGTTAATAACAAGTGGGAGAAATTATGACTCCAGATCTGGGAGATATGGAATTATATCATTTTCTAATCCATGAAGTTTAAAACATACAGAGATTTCATCTATGATCATCAGATTACAGAGAAATCACAGAAAGACATATATTGCACCCTTTGGAGTCTTATAAAATATAGGAGGTTTCTAACAGAAAACACTGCCAGTTGGCCTGAAAATCCTAAATCAGCAGGAATTTGAATGAAAAAAGTGTTAATAACAAGTAGGAGAAATCATGACTTAAGATCTCTGGGTGATATGGACTTATATCCACTTCTACTCCATGTATTGTAAAAGAGAGAGAGATTTCATCTATGTTTATCAAAGTACAGAGAAGTCACCGAAAGACATATACAGCACCATATGGAATCTGATTTAATTCAGGAGTATCTACCTGAAAACAAATCTTATGATCTGAAAGGCCTAAATCACCAGGAAATTCAATGAAATAGGGTTAATTACAAGTGGAAGAAATAATGACCAAGGAACTGTGGGTATATGGGCTTATATCCTGTTGAACTCCATGAAGTTTAAAATACAGACAGATTTCATTTATGGTCATAAAATTACAGGAAATTTCCATTAAGATATATACTGCACCTTTTGTAGTCTGATTGAATTCAGACGGTTTCTCAAAGAAAACACTGCCTGTTGGCCTGAAAAGCCTAAATCAGCAGGAATTTGAAAGAAAAATGGGTTGATAACTAGTGGGAGAAATCTGGACTTAAGATCTGTGGGTGTTATGGACTTATATCCTTTTCCACTCCATGAAGGGTGAAACAGAGAGTTTTCATCTATGATCATCAAAGTACGGAGAAGTCACAGAAAGACATATACTGCACCCTTTGATTCTGATTGAATTCAGAAGGTTTCTTGCTGAAAACACTTTTTATGGCCTGAAAGTCCTAAATCAGCTGGAATTAGAATGAAAAAGGATTAATGAGAAGTGGAGAAATCATTACGTACAATCTGTGGGTCATATGGACTTATATCCTTTTCTAACCCATGAAATGTAAAACATAGAGATTTCACCTATGATCACAAAATAAAGAGAAGTCACAGAAAGATATATACTGCACACTTTGGAGTCTGATTGAATTAGGAGGTTTCTCCCTGAAAACACAGCCTGTTGGCCAGAAAGGCCTAAATCAGCAGGAATTTGGATGGTAAAAGGGTTACTAACAAGTGGCAGAAATCATGAGTTAAGATCGGTAGGTGATATGGAATTATATCCTTTCCAACCCCATGAAGTGTAAAATATAGAGATATTTCACCTATATACATCAATATACAAGAAACTTCCATAAAGATATATGCTGCACGCTTTAGAGTGTGATTGAATTCAAGAGGTTTCCCCATGAAAACACTTGTAGAAGGCCTGAAAAGCCTAAATCAGCTAAAATTTGAATGAAAATACGGTTAATACCAAGTGCGAGAAATCATGACTTAAGATCCGTGGGTGATATGGACTTATATCATTTTATAGCCCATGAAGGGTAACATAGATTTCATCTATGATCATCAAAGTACTGAGGTGTCACAGAGAGATATATACTGCACCCTTTGGAGTCTGATTAAATTCAGGAGATTCTCACTGAAAACACTGCCTGTTGGCATGAAAAGCCTAAATCAGCAAGGACTTGAATAAAAAAAGGGTTAATAACAAGTGCTAGAAATCATGACTTCAGAAATGTGGGTGATATGGATTATATTCTTTTCTACTCCATGATATGTAAAACAGAGAGATTTCATCTATAAATATCAGCGTACAAGAAAGTTTCATATAAATGTACTGCACCCATTGCAGTTGATTGAATTTAGAAGGTTTCTTGCTGAAAACACTGCCTGTTGATCGAAAGGCCATAATCAGCAGGAATTTGAATGAAAAAAAGTGTTAAAAACAAATAGGATAAATCATGACTTAAGATCTGTGGGTCATATGGACTTATATCATTTTCTACTCCAAGGAGTGTAAAACAGAGAGTTTTCAACTATGATAATCTAAGTAGAGAGAAGTGACAGAAAGATATATACTACAGCCTTTGGAGTCTGACTGAATTCGGGACTTTTCTCACTCTAAACACGGCCTTTTGGCCTGAGAGCCCTTAATGAGCAGGAATTTCAATGAAAAAAGGGTTAATAACAAGTGGGAGAAATCATGACTTAAGATCTGTTGGTGATGTGGAATATACCCTTTCCTACCATAAGTAGTCTAAAACATAGAGAGATTTCATCTATGATCATCAAATACAGAGAAGGCACAGAAAGATATATAATGCACCCTAAGAATTTGATTGAATTCAGGAGTTTTTTCCCTGAAAACACTGTCTTTAGGCCTGAAAGCCCTTAATCAGCAGGAAATTGAATGAAAAAAGGGTTAGTAACAAGTGGGGGAAACCATGACTTATGATCTGTGGGTGATATGGACTTACATCCTTTTCTACCACGTGTCTATAACAGAGATGAACAGAGATTTCATCGATGATCATGAAAGTAAAGAGAGGTAACTGAAAGATATATACTGCACCCTTTGGTTTCTAATTGAATTCAGGATATTTCTCCCTGAAAACTCTACCATTTGGCCAGAGAAGCCTAACACAGCAAGGAAATTGAATTAAAAAAAGGGTTAATAACAAGTGCCAGAAATCACACTACAAATGTGGGTGATATGGATTATACTCTTTTATACTCCATGAAGTGTAAAACATAGAGACATTTCATCTATAAACATCAACGTATAAGGAAGTTTTATATAGATATACTGGACCCATTGGAGTTGATTGATTCAGGAGGTTTCTTGCTGAAAACATTGCTTTTTGGTCGGAAAGGCCAAAATCGGCAGGAATTTGAATGACAAAGGCGTTAATAACAAGTGGGAGATATCATGATTTAAGAACTTTGGGTGATATGGACTTACATCTTTTACTACTCCATGAAATGTAAAAAATATACTTCATCCATGATGATTAAAGCACCGAAAAGTCACAGAAATATATATACTGCACTCTATGGTGTATGATTGAATTCAGGAGTTTTCTCGCAGAAAACATTGCCTGTTGGACAGAAAAGCCTAAATCAGCAGGGATTTGAATGAAAAAAGGATTAATAAGTATTGGAGAAATCATGACTTACAATCTCTGGGTGATATGGACTTATATCCTTTTCTAACCCATGAAGAGTAAAACAGAGAGAGATTTCACTTATGATCTTCAAAGCACAGAGAAGTAACAGGAAGACATATAATGCAATCTTAGGAGTCTGATTGAATACAGGAAATTTCTCCCTGAAAAAACTGCCTGATGGCCAGAAAGGCCTAAATCAGCAGGAATTTGAATGAAAGATGGGTTAATAACAATTGGGAGAAATCATGAGTTCAGATATGTGTGTGATATGGAATTATATCCTTTGCTACCCCATGAAGTTAAAACATGCAGAGATCTCACCTATATTCATCAATATACAGGAATGTTCGGTAAAGATATATGCTGCACCCTTTGGACTGTGTTTGAATTCAGAATTTTCTTGCTGAAAACACTACCTGTTGGCCTGAAAGGCCTATATCACCAGACATCACCAGGAATTTTAATGAAAAAAGGGTTAATAATAAGTTCAAGAAATCTTGACCTAAGATCAGTGAGTGATATAGACATATAACTTTTTCTAGTCCATGATGTGTAAAGCATAGAGAGATTTCATCTATGATCATCAAAGTACAGGGAAGTCACAGAAAGGGAAATGTGCACCTTTCGGAGTCTGATTGAATTCAGTTGGTTTCTTCCTGAAAACAAGCCTGTTGCCTTAAAGGCCTAAGTCACCAGGAATTTGAATGAAAAAAGGATTAATAACAATTGGGAGAAATCATGAGTTCAGATATGTGTGTGATATGGAATTATATCCTTTGCTACCCCATGAGGTTAAAACATACAGAGATTTCACCCATATTCATCAATATACAGGAATGTTTGGTAAAGATATATGCTGCACCCTTTGGACTGTGTTTGAATTCAGAATTTTCTTGCTGAAAACACTACCTGTTGGCCTGAAAGGCCTATATCACCAGATATCACCAGGAATTTTAATGAAAAAAGGGTTAATAATAAGTTTGAGAAATCTTGACTTAAGATCAGTGGGTGATATGGATATATAACCTTTTCTAGTCCATGATGTGTAAAGCATAGAGAGATTTCATCTATGATCATCAAAGTACAGGGAAGTCACAGAAAGGGAAATGTGCACCTTTTGGAGTCTGATTGAATTCAGTAGGTTTCTTCCTGAAAACAAGCCTGTTGCCTTAAAGGCCTAAGTCACCAGGAATTTGAATGAAAAAAGGATTAATAACAAGTTGGAGAAATCATGACTTAAGATCTGTAGGTGATATGGACTTATATCCATTTCTAACACATGAAGTGTGAAACAGAGTTTTCATCTGTGATCATCAAAGTACAGAGAAGTCACAGAGAGATATATACTGCACACTGTATGTCTAATTGATTTCAGGAGGTTTCTCCCAAACAACACTTCCAGTTGCCTGAAAGGCCTAAAACAGCAGGAATTTGAATTAAAAAATGGTTAAAAACAACTGGAATAAATCATGACCTAAGATCCGTGGGTGATATGGACTTAGAGATACTTTTCTACTCCATGGAGTGTAAAACAGAGAGATTTCAATTATGATCTTCAAAGTACAGAGAAGTGACAGAAAGGTATATAATGCAGCATTTGGAGTCTGATTGAATTCGGGACTTTTCTCACTCTAAACACTGCCTGTGGGACTGAAAGGCCTAAATCAGCAGGAATTTGAATGAAAAAAGGGAAAATTATAAGTGGGCAAAATCATGACTTCAGACCTGTGGGTTATATGGACTTATCCTTTTCTAAACCATGAAGTATAAAATATATAGAGATTTCATCTATGATCATCAAAGTACAGAGAAGTCACAGAAAGATATATAATGCAGCCTTTGGAAACTGATTGAACTCAGGATGTTTCTAATTGAAAACACTGGCTGTTGGACAGAAAGGCTGAAATCAACAGGATTTTGCATGAAAAAAGTTAATTACAAGTGGAAGAAATCATGACTTAAGATCTGTGGGTGATATGGACTTATATTGTTTTCTACTCATGAAGTGTAAAACAAACAGAGATTCACATATCAATTTTAACGTACAGTAAAGTTCCTAAAATTTTATACTTCACCCTTTGGAATGCATTTAATTCAGAAGGTTTCTCGCTGAAAACACTGCGTGTTGGCCTGAACGGCCTAAATCTGCAGGAATTTGAATAAAAAAAGGTTTAATAACAAAGGGAGAAATAATGTCTTAAGATCTGTGGGTGATATGGAGTTATATCCTTTTCTACTCCAGGAAGGGTGAAACACAATGTGTTTCCATCTATGATCATCAAAGTACAGAGATGTCACAGAAAGATATATACAGCACCCTTTGGAGTCTGATTGAATTAAGGAGGTTTCTCACTGAAAAGACTGCCAGTTGGCCTGAAAATCCAAAATCAGCAGGAATTTGAATGAAAAAAAGGGTAAATAACAAGTAGGAGAAATCATGACCTACGATCTGTGGGTGATATGGACGTATATCCTTTTCAACCCCATGTGGTATAAAACATAGAGAGACTTCATCTATGATCACCAAAGTAAGGTGAAGTCACTTAAATAGATACAATGGACCCTGTATTTCTAATTGATTTCAGGCGGTTTCTTAAGAAAATACTTCCAGTTGCCTGAAAGGCCTAAATCAGCAGGAATTTGAATGTAAAAGGTTTAATAACAAGTGGGAGAAATCACAACTTAAGATCTATGGGTGATATGGACTTATATCCTTTTCTATTCCAATAAGTGTAAAACAGAGATTTTTCAACTATGATCATTAAATACAGAGAAGTTACAGAAAGATACATACTGCAGCCTTTGGAGTCTGATTGAATTTGGGACTTTTCTCACTCTAAACACTGCCTGTTTTCCTGAAAGGCCTAAATCAGCAGGAATTTGAATGGAAAAAGGGTTAATAACAATTGGGAGAAATTATGACTTTCGACAGTGGGTCATATGAACTTATATACTTTTCTACACCATGAAGTGTAAAACATAGTGATATTTCTATTATCATTCAAATACAGAGAAGTAACATAAAGATATATAATGCAATCATAGGAGTCTGATTCAATTCTGGAACTTTCTCCCTGAGATCACTGCCTTACATCCAAAAATGCCTAAATCAGCAGGATTTTGAATGAAAAAATGTGTTAATAACAAGTGGGAAAAATCATGTGCTAAGGCCTGTGGGTGGTATGGACATTATCGTTTTCTACTCCCTGAAGTGTAAAACATAGAGAGATCTCATCCATACACATCTCTGTACAAGGAAGTTCCATAAAGACATTACGGCACCGATTGAGTAGGATTGAATTCAGAAGGTTTCTCACTGAAAACATTGCCTGTTGGCCTGAAAGGACTAAATCATCAGGAATTTAAATGAGAAAAGCGTTTAATAACAAGTGAGAGAAATCATGACTTAGGATCTGTGGGTAATATGGACTTACATCCTTTTCTACCACATATGTGTATAACATAGAGAGATTTCATCGATAATCTTGAAAGTAAAGAGAGGTCACTGAATGATATATACTGCACCCTTTGGATTCTAATTGAATTCAGGATGTTTCTCCCTGAAAACACTACCATTTGACTTGAAAGCCTAAATCAGCAAGGATTTGATTTAAAAAAAGGGTTAACAACAAGTGCCAGAAATCATGAATTCAGAAATGTGGGTGATATCGATTATATTCTTTTCTACTCAGTGAAATGTAAAACATAGAGAGATTTCATCTATAAACTGCAACGTACAGGGAAGTTCCATATTAATGTACTGCACCCTTTGGAGTGTGATTCAGTTCAGAAGGTTTCTCACTGAAAACACTCCCTGTTGTCCTGAAAGCCCTTAAAGAGCAGAAATTTGAATGAAAAAGGGGAGTATTTGAATAACAAGTTGAGAAGTCATGACTTAAGTTCAGTGGATAATATGGACTTATTTCTTTTTCTACCCCATGAAGTGTCAAACATATATTTCATCCATGATCATCAAATTACAGAGAAGTCAAACAAAGATATATACTGCACCCTGTGGAGTGTGATTGAATTCAAAGGTTTCCTGCTGAAAACACTGCGTGTTGGCCTGAAAGGCCTAAATCAGCAGGAATTTGAATGAAAAAAAGGTTAACAACAAGTGAGAGAAATCAGGACTTAATCTCTCTGGGTGTTTGGACTTATATACTTTTCTACCCAGGAAGGGTGAAACACAGAGTGTTTTCATATATGATGATCAAAGTACACAGAAGTCAGAGAAAGATATATTCTGCACCCTTTGGAGTCTGATTGAATTAATGAGGTTTGTCACTGAAAAGACAGCCAGTTGGCTGGAAAATCCTAAATCAGCAGGAATTTGAATGAAAAGGGTTAATAACAAGTGGGAGAAACCATGATATAAGATCTGTGGGTGATATGGACTTATATCCTTTTCTACTCCAATAAGTGTAAAACAGAGATTTTCAACTATGATCATCAAAATACAGAGAAGTGACAGAATATATATACTGCAGCCCTTGGAGTCTGATTGAATTCGGGAAGTTTCTTGGCCTAAACACTGCCTGTTTTCCTGAAAGGCCTAAATCAGCAGTTTTTGGATGAAAAAATGGTTAACAACAAGTGGGAGAAATCATGACTTTCGAACTATGGGTCATATGGACTTATATACTTTTCTATACCATGAAGTGTAAAACATAGTGAGATTTCATCCATTATCATTCAAATACAGAGAAGCAACATAAAGATATATAATGCAATCTTAGGAGTCTGATTCAATTCTGGAACTTTCTCCCTGAGATCACTGCCTTACATCCATAAATGCCCAAATCAGCAGGATTTTGAATGAAAAAAGTGTTAATAACAAGTGGGAAAAATCATGTGTTAAGGTCTGTGGGTGATATGAACATATCGTTTTCTTCTCCCTGTAGTGTAAAACATAGAGAGATCACATCCATACACATATACGTACAAGAAAGTTCCATAAAGACATTACAGCACCGATTGAGTAGGATTGAATTCAGAAGTTTTTCCGCTGAAAAATTTGCCTGTTGGCCTGAAAGGCCGAAATCATCAGGAATCTAAATGAATATATAGAGAGATTTCATCTATGATCATCAAAGTACAGAGAAATCACAGAAAGAAATATAATGTACCCTTTGGATCTGATTGAATTCAGGATGTTTCTCACTTTTCAGTGTCTTTTTGCCTGAAGCCCACAATCAGCATGAAATTGAATGAACAAAGGGTTAATAACAAGTGGGGGAAATCATGACTTAAGATCTGTGGGTGATATGGACTTACATCCTTTTTTACCACATTTGTGTATAGAGAGATTTTATCGATGATCATGTAAGTAAAGAGAGGTCACTGAAAGATATATACTGCTCCCTTTGGATTCTAATTGAATTCAGGATGTTTCTCCCTGAAATCACTACCATTTGGTCTAAAAATCCTAAATCAGCAAGGATTTGAATAAAAAAAGGGTTAATAACAAGTGCCAGAAATCATGACTTCAGATGTGGGTGATATTGATTATATTCTTTTCTACTCCATGAAATGTAAAACATAGAGAGATTTCATCTATACTTTTCAACGGACAAGGAAGTTCCATATTAATGTACTGCACCCTTTGGAGTGTGATTCAATTCAGAAGGTTTCAACTGAAAACACTGATGTTGACCTCAAAGGCCTTGAAATCAGCAGAATTTTGAATGAAAAAGGGGAGTATTTGAATAACAAGTTGAGAAGTCATGACTTAATTTCATTGGATAATATGGACCAATTGAGTAGGATTGAATTCAGAAGGTTTCTCACTTAAAACATTGCCTGTTGCCCTAAAAGGCCTAACTCATCAGGAATTTAAATGAAAATAGGGCTAATAACAAGTGGGAGAAATCATGACTTAAGATCTGTGGGTGATATGGACATACCATTTTCTACCCCATGAAGGGTAAAATATAGATTTCACCTATGATCATCAAAGTACTGAGGTGTCACAGAAAGATATATACTGCACCCTTTGGAGTCTCATTAAATTTAGGAGATTCTTGCTGAAAACACTGCCTATTGGCATGAAAAGCCTGAATCAGCAGGAATTTTAATGCAAAAGTGTTAATAACAAGTGGGAGAAATCATGACTTAAGATCTGTGGGTGATATGGACTTATATCCTTGGCTACCACATGACGTGTAAAACAGAGAGATTTCATCTATGATCATCAAAAACCAGAGATCACAGATAGATATATACTGCACCATTTGGTGTCTGATTGAATTCAGGTGGTTTCTGGCTGAAAACACTGCCTGTTGGCCTGAAAGCTCTTAAAGAGCAGGAATTTGAATGAAAAAAGGGTTAATAACAAGTGGGAGAAATCATGACTTAAGATCTGTGGGTGATGTGGAATATACCCTTTACTACCATAAGTAGTCTGAAACATAGATTTCATCTATGATCATCAAATACAGAGAAGGCACAGAAAGATATAAAACGCACCCTTTGGATTCTGATTGAATTCAGGAGTTTTCTCCCTGAAAACACTGTCTTTTGGCCTGAAAGCCCTTAATCAGCATGAAATTGAATGAAAAAAGTGTTAATAACAATTGGGGGAAATCATGAATTAAGATCTGTGGCTGATATGGACTTATGTACTTTTCTACTAAATGAAGCGTAAAACATAGAGAGATTTCATCTATAAACTTCAACGTACAGGGAAGTTCCATTTTGATATACTGCACCCTTTGGAGTGTGATTCAATTCAGAGGTTTCTGGCTGAAAACACTGCCTGTATGGCCTGAAAGCCCTTAAAGAGCAGGAATTTGAATGAAAAAGGGGAGTATTTGAAAAACAAGTTGAAGTCATGACTTAAGATCAGTGGATAATATAGACTTATTTCTTTTTCTACCCCATGAAGTGTAAAACATATATTTCATCCATGATCATCAAATTACAGAGAAGTCAAAGAAAGATATATACTGCACCCTTTGGGGTATGATTGAATTCAGGTGGTTTCTCGCTGAAAACACTGTCTTTTGGCCTGAAAGCCATTAATCAGCATGAAATTGAATGAAAAGAGGGTTAACAAGTGGGGGAAATCATGACTTAAGATCTGTGGGAGATATGGACTACATGCTTTTCTACCACATGTGTGTATAACATAGAGAGAATTCATCGATGATCATGAAAGTAAAGAGAGGTCACTGAAAGATATATAATTCACCCTTTGGATTCTAAATGAATTCAGGATATTTCTCGCTGAAAACACTACCGTTTCCTGAAAAGCCTAACTCAGCAAGGATTTGAATAAAATAAAGGGTTAATAACAAGTGCCAGAAATCATGATTTCATAAATGTGGGTGATATGTATTATATTCTTTTCTACTCCATGAAATGTAAAACATAGAGAGATTTCATCTATAAACTGCAACGTACAGGGAAGTTCCATATAAATGTACTGCACCCTTTGGAGTGTGATTCAATTCATAAGGTTTCTCACTGAAAACACTCCCTGTTGGCCTGAAAGGCCTAAATCAGCAGAATTGAATGACAAAGCGGAGTATTTGAATAACAAGTTGAGATTTCATGACTTAAAGATCAGGGGATAATATGGACTTAAACTTTTTTCTACCCCATGATGTGTAAGACATATATTTCATCTATGATCATCAAATTACAGAGAAGTCAATGAAAGATATATACTGCACCCTTAGGTGTCTGATTGAATTCAGGATGTTTCTTGCTGCAAACACTGCCTGTTGGCCTGAAAGGTCAAAATCATCAGGAATTTGAATGAAAAAAGGGTTAATAACAAATTGGAGAAATCAAAACATAAAATATGTGGGTGATATGGACTTATATACTTTTCGACCCCTTGAAGTCTAAAACATAGAGAGGTTTCATCTATGATCACCAAATTACAGAGGAGTCATGGAAAGATATATATAACAACCTTTTGAGTATCATTTAATTCAGGAATTTTCTCCCTGAAAATGCTGCCTGTTGCCCTAAAAGGCCTAAATCAGCAGGAATTTGAACGAAAAAAGGGTTAATAACAAGTGGGAGAAATCATGATTTCAGATCTGTGGGTGATATGGAAATATCATTTTCTACCCCATGAAGGGTAAAATATAGATTTCATCTATGATCATCAAAGTACTGAGGTTCACAGAAAGATATAGACTACACCCTTTGGAGTCTGATTGAATTCAGGAGATTCTCGCTGAAAACACTACCATTTGGCCTGAAAAGCCTAAATCAGCAAGGATTTGAATAAAATAAGGTTTAATAACAAGTACCAGAAATCATGACTTCAGAAATGTGGGTGATATGGATTATATTCTTTTCTACTCCATGAAATGTAAAACATAGAGAGATTTCATCTATAAACTTCAATGTACAGGGAAATTCCATATTGATATACTGCACCCTTTGGAGTGTGATTCAGTTCAGAAGGTTTCTCACTGAAAACACTGCCTGTTGTACTGAGAGGCCTAAATCAGCATGATATTGAATGAAAAGGGGGAGTATTTGAATAACAAGTCGAGAAGTCATGACTTAAGATCAGTGGATAATATGGACTTATTTCTTTTTCTACCCCATGAAATGAAAAAATATATATTTCATCTATGATCATCAAATTACAGAGTAGTCAAAGAACGATATATACTGCACCCCTTGATGTATGTTTGAAGTCATGTGGTTTCTCGATGAAAACAGTTTTTTTTTGCCTGAAAGCCCTTAATCAGCATGAAATTAAATGAAAAAAGGGTTAATAACAAGTGGTGGAAATCATGACTTAAGATCTGTGGGTGATATGGACTTTCATCCTTTTCTACCACATGTGTGTATAGCATAGAGAGAATTTCATCAATGATCATGAAAGTAATGAGAGGTCATGAAAGATATATGCTGCACCCTTTGGATGGTAATTGAATTTAGGTTATTTCTCCCTGAAAACAGTGGATAATATGGACTTAATTCTTTTTCTACCCCATGAAGTGTAAAACATATATTTCATCTATGATCACAAATTACAGAGAAATCAATGAAATATATATATAATGCACCCTTTGGTGTCTGATTGAGTTCAGGATGTTTCTTGCTTAATACACTGCCTGTTGGCCAGAAAGGCCAAATCATCAGGAATTTGAATGAAAAAAGGGTTAATAAAAATGGGAGAAATCAAACATTAAATATGTGGGTGATATGGACTTAGATCCATTTCTACCTGTTGATTTCTAAAACATAGAGAGGTTTCATCTATTATCATCAAAGTACAGAGTAGGCACGGAACGATATATATATAGCAAGCTTTTGATTGTCATGTAATTCAGGAAATTTCTCCCTGAAAACGCTGCCTGTTGGCTTGAAAGACCAAAATCAGCAGGAATTTGAATCAAAAAAGGGTTAATAACAGTGGGAGAAATCATGTCTTAAGATCTGTAGCTGATATGGACTTATATCCTTTTCTACCACAGGTAGTTAAAACATAGAAAGATTTCATCTATGATCATCAAAGTAAACAGAAGTCACTAAAAGATATATACTGCACCCTATGGATTGTAATTCAATTCCAGAGTTTTCTCACTGAAAATATTTCCAGTTGGCATGAAAAGCTAAATCAGCAGGAATTTGAATTAAAAAAGGGTTAATAACAAGTGGGAGAAATCATGACTTAGGATCTGTGGGTGATAAGGACTTAGATCCTTTTCTACTCCGATAAGTGTAAAAGAGAGATTTTTCAACTGTGATCATCAAAGTACAGTGAAGTGACAGAAAGAGATATACTACAGTCTTTGGAGTCTGATTGAATTTGGGACTTTTCTCACTCTAAACACTGCCTGTTGGCCTGAAGGCCTAAATCAGCAGGAATTTGAATGAAAAAAGGGTTAATAACAAGTGGGAGAAATCATGACATTCGAACTGTGGGTCATATGGACATAGATACTTTTCTACACCATGAGTGTAAAACATAGTGAGATTTCATCCATTATCATTCAAATACAGAGAATAACAATGATATATAATGCAATCTTAGGAGTCTGATTCAATTCTGGAATTTCTCCCTGAGATCACTGCCTTACATCCATAAATGCCTAAATCAGCAGGATTTTGAATGAAAAAAAGTGTTAATAACAAGTGGGAAAAATCATGTGTTAAGGTCTGTGGGTAATATTGACATTATCGTTTTCTACTCCGTGAAGTGTAAAACATAGAGAGATCTCATCCTTACACACCAACATACAAGGAAGTTCCATAAAGACATTACGGCACGGATTGAGTAGGATTGAATTCAGAAGGTTTCTCGCTGAAAACATGGCCTGTTGAAAGGCCTAAATCATCAGGAATTTAAATGAAAAAAAGGGTTAATAACAAGTGGGAGAAATCATGACTTAAGATCTGTGGGTGATATGGACTTACATCCTTTTCTACCACATGTGTGTATAACACAGAGAGATTTCATCGATGATCATGAAAGTAAAGAGAGGTCACTGAAAGATGTATACTACACCTTTTGGATTCTAATTGAATTCAGGATGTTTCTCCCTGAAAACTCTATCATTTGGCCTGAAAAGCCTACTCAGCAAGGATTTGAATAAAAAAAGGGTTAATAACAAGTGCCAGAAATCATGACTTCAGAAATGTGGGTGATATGGATTATGTTCCTTTCTACTCCATGATGTGTGAAACATAGAGAGATTTCATTTATAAACATCAACGTACAAGGAAGTTCCATATAGATATACTGCACCCATTGGAGTTGATTGAATTCAGAAGGTTTCACGCGGAAAACACTGCCTGTTGGTCCGAAAGGCCAAAATCAGCAAGAATGTGAATGTTAAAGGGGTTAATAACAAGTGAGAGAAATCATGACTTAAGATCTTTGGGTGATATGCACTTATATCTTTTAATTCTCCATGAAATGTAAAAAATGTCTTTTATCCACGATGATCAAATCACCGAAACATCACAGAAAGATATATACTGTACCCTTTGGTGTATGATTGAAATCAGGAGGTTTCTCACTGAAAACACTGCCTGTTGGCCAGAAAAGCCTAAATCAGCAGGAATTTGAATGAAAAAAGGATTGATAAGAAGTGGAGAAATCATGACTTACAATCTCTGGGTGATATGAACTTATATCCTTTTCTAACCCATGAAGTGTAATACATAGAGAGATTTCACCTATGATCTTCAAAGTACAGAGAAGTAACAGGAAGATATATAATGCAATCTTAGGAGTCCGATTGAATACAGGAAATTTCTCCCTGAAAACACTGCCTTATGGCCAGAAAGGCCTATATCAGCAGGAATTTGAGTGAAAGATGGGTTAATAATATTGGGAGAAATCAGGAGTTCAGATATGTGTGATATGGAGTTATATCCTTTGCTACCCCATGAAGTGTAAAACATACAGAGATTTCACCTATATACAGGAATGTTCCATAAAGATATATGCTGCACCTTTGGAGTGTGATAGAATTCAGAAGGTTTCTTGCTGAAACACTGCCTGTTGGCCTGAAAGGCCTAAATCAGCAGGAATTTGAATGAAAAAAGGGTTAATAACAAGTGGCTGAAATCATGACTTCAGATCTGTGGGTTATATGGACTTATCCTTTTGTACACCGTGAAGTATAAAATATAGAGAGATTTCATCTATGATCATCAAAGTACAGAGAAGTCACAGAAAGATATATAATGCAGCCTTTGGAGACTGGTTTTATTCAGGATGTTTCTCCTTGAAAACACTGGCTGTTGGACTGAAAGTCCTAATCAACAGGATTTTGCATGAAAAAAGTGTTAATTACAAGTGGAAGAAATCATGACTTAAGATCTTTGGGTGATATGGACTTACATCTTTTAAAAATCCACGAAATGTAAAAATATCTTTCATCCATGATGAACAAAACACCAAAATGTCACAGAAAGATAACTGCACCCTTTGGTGTATGATTGAATTCAGGAGGTTTCTCGCTGAAAACATTGCCTGTTTGCCAGACAAGCCTAACTCAGCAGGAATTTGGATGGAAAAAGAATTAATAAGAAGTGGGGAAATCATGACTTACAATCTCTTGGTGATATGAACTTATATCCTTTTCTAACCCATGAAGTGTAAAACATAGAGAGTTTTCACCTATGATCTTCAAATTACAGAGATGTAACAGGAAGATATATAATGCAATCTTAGGAGTCTGATTGAATACAGGAAATTTCTCCCTGAAAACACTGCCTTATGGCCAGAAAGACCTAAATCAGGAGGAATTTCAATGACAGAAGGGTTAATAACAATTGGAGAAATCAGGAGTTCAGATATATGTGTGATATGGAATTATATCCTTTGCTACCCCATGAAGTGTAAAACATACAGAGATTTCACCTATATACGTCAATATACAGGAATGTTCCATAAAGTCATATGCTGCACCCTTGGGAGTGTGATTGAATTCAGAAGGTTTCTTGCTGAAAATACTGCCTGTTGGCCTGAAAGGCCTATATCAGCAGGAATTGGAATGAAAAAAGAGTTAATAACAAGTTCGAGAAATCTTGACTTACGATCTGTGGGTGATATGGATTTATAACCCCTCTAGTCCCTGATGTGTAAATCATAGAGAGATTTCATCTATGATCATCAAATTACAGAGAAGTCAAAGAAAGATATAAACTGCACCCTTTGGAGTATGATTGAATTCAGGTGGTTTCTCGCTGAAAACACTGTCTTTTGGCCTGAAAGCCCTTAATCAGCATGAAATTGAATGAAAAAAGGGTTAATAACAATGGGGGAAATCATGACTTACATTCTGTGGGTGATATGAACATACATCCTTTTCTATCCCATGGTGTAATAATTAGGTTTCATCTATGATAATAAAAGTACAGAGAAGTCACAGAAAGATATATAGTGCACCCTTTGGAGTCTGAATTAATTCAGGAGGTTTCTCCCTGAAAACAATGCCTGTTGGCCTGACAGGCCTAAATTAGCAGAAATTTGAATGAAAAAGGTTAATAACAAGTGGGAGAAATCACAACTTAAGATGTGTGGGTGATATGGACTTATATCCTTTTCTACTCCATGAAGTGTAAAACATAGAGAGATTCCATCTGTGTTCATTACAGTACAGAGAAATTACAGAAAGACATATACTGCACTATTTGGATTTTGTTTGAATTCTGGAGTTTCTACTGAAAACAAACCTTATGGCCTGAAGACATAAATCAGCAGGAATTTGGATGGCAAAAGGGTTAATAACATGTGGGAGAAATCAGAACTAAATACTGTGGGTGTTATGGACATATATACTTTTATACTTCATGAAGGGTGAAACAGATGGTTTTCATCTATAATCATCAAAGTACAGCGAGGTTACAGAAAGATATTTACTGCCCCCTGTGGAATCTGAATTCAGGAGGTTTCTTGTTGAAAACACTGTTGTTGCTCTGAAAGGCCTAAATCAGCTGGAATTTGAATGAAAAAAGGGTAAATAACAAGTGGGAGAAATATTGACTTAAGATCTATGGGTGATATGGACTTTCATCCTTTTCTATTCCATGAACTGTAAAACATATTTTTCATCTTTGATCATCAAAGTGCAGAGAAGACTTAGAAAGATATATACTGCACCCTTTGGTTCTGTTTGAAGTCAGGGGGTTTCTAGACGAAAACACTGCATGTTGACCTGAAAGGCCTAAATCAGCAGGAATTTGATTGAAAAAAGGTTTAATAACGAGTGCATGAAATGATCACTTAAGATGTGTGGATGACATAGACTCATAACCTTTTAGGTCCCAAGAAGTGTTAAAAATAGAGAGATTTCATCTATGATCATCAAAGTACAGAGAAGTTACAGAAAGATATATACTGCAAACTTAGGAGTCTGATTGAATTCAGGAGTTTCCTCCCTGAAAACACTGCTTTATATATGAAAGTCATAAATCAGAAGTAATTTGAATGAAAAAAGGGTAAATAGCAAGTGGGAGAAATCATGAGTTGAGATCTCTATGTGATATGGACTTATACTTTTTAACCCCATGAAGCGTAAGACATAGAGAGATTACATCTATAAACTTCAACTTAGATGGAAGTCGATAAATATATATACTGCACCCTTTGGAGTGTGTTTGAATTCAGATGGTTTCTCTCTGAAAAAACACTGCCGTTTGGCCTGAAAGGACTTAATAAGCAGGAATTGGAATGGAAAAAGTGTTAATAACAAGTGGGAGAAATCACGACTTAAGATCTGTGGGCATATGGGCATATTTCCTTTTCTGCCCAATGAAGTTTAATAATTACATTTCATATATGATCATAAAAGTACAGAGAAGTCACAGAAAAATATATACTGCACCCTTTGGAGTCTGAATTGATTCGGGGGTTTCCCCCTGTAAACACAGCCTATTGGCCTGAGAGGCCTAAATTAGCCGAAATTTGAATGAACAAGGGTTAATAACAAGTGGGAGAAATCATGACTTTAGATCTGTGGTGATATGGACTTATATCCTATTCTAATCCATATAGTTTAAAACACAGATAGATTTCATCTATATCCATCAAATTACAGAGAAATCACAGAAAGACATATACTGCACCCTTTGGAGTCTGTTTGAAATAAGGAGTTTCTACCTGAAAACAAACTTTATGGCCTGAAGGCCTAAATCAGGATGAATTTTAATGAAAAAGGGGTTAATAAAAGTGGGAGAAATCATGACTTAAGATGAGTGGGTGATATAGACTTATATCCTTTTCTACCCCATGAAGTGTGAAACATAAAGAGATTTCATCTACGTTCATCAAAGTACAGAAAAGTCACAGAAAGATATATACTGCACCCTTTGGAGTATGATTGAATTCAGGATGTTTCTGTCTGAAAATAATACCTGTTGTCCTGAAAGGCCTAAATCAGCATGAATTTGAATGACAAAACGGTTAATAACAAATGGGAGAAATCATGATTTACGATCTGTGGGTGATGTGGACTTATATATCCTTTTCTACCCCATTAAGTGTAAGAAATACAGAGATTTCATCTATGATAATCAAAGTACAGTGAAGTCACAGAAAGATATATAATGCATTCTTATATGTGATGGAATTCAGGAATTTTCTCACTGAAAACACAGCCTGTTTACCTCAAAGGGCTAAATCAGAAGAAATTTGAATGAAAAATGTTTAATGACAAGTGGGAGAAATCATGACTTACCATCTGTGGGTGATATGGACTTAGATCATTTTCTACCCCATAAAGTGTAAAACAGAGAAATTTCATATGATCATCAAAGTACAGAGAAGTCACAGAAATAGATATATTGTACCCTTTGGTGTCTGATTGATATCAGGAAGTTTATCTCTGAAAACACACCTGTTGACTTGAATGGCCTAAATAGCAGGAATTTGAATGAAAAAAGGGTTTTAACAAGTGGGAGAAATCATGACTTAAGATCTGTGGGTATATGGATTTATATCCTTTTCTACCCCATGAAGAGTAAAACAGAAAGAGATTTCAACTATGATCATCAAAGTACAGAGAAGTCACAGAAAGATACATAATGCAATCTTAGGAGTCTGATTGAATTCATGTTTCCTCCCTAAAACACTGCCTTATACCTGAAAGGCCTAAATTAGCAGGAATTTGAATGAAAAAAAAGGGTTAATAGCAAGTGGGAGAATTCATGACGTAAACTCTGTGGGTGATATGGACTAATATCCATTTATACCCCGATAAGTGTTAAACTAGAAAGATTTCATCTATGATCATCACAGGAAAGAGAAGTCACAGAAAGATATATACTGTACCCTTTGGTGTCAGATTGAATTCAGGAGGTTTCTTGCTGAAAAAACTGCCTGTTGGCCTGAAAGCCCTTAATCCGCAGAATTTTGAATAAAAAAGGTTTAATATCAAGTGGGCGAAATCATGACTTAAGATCTGTGGGTGATATGGACTTATATCCTTTTCTCCCAAATCTAGAGTAAATCATGTAAGATTTCATCTATGATCATCACAGTAAACAAGTCACTGAAAGATATATACTGCACCGGTTTCAGTTTAATTGAATTCAGGTGGATTCTCCCTGAAAACACTGCCAGTTGGCCTGAAGAGCATAAATGAACAGGAATTTGAATGAAAAAAGGGTTAATAGCAAGTGGGAGAATTCATGAGTTAAACTCTGTGGGTGATATGAATTAATATTCCTTTTATACACCAATATATATAT